>JAYMSL010004300.1:0-11260 GCA_036897195.1 Plantago coronopus | reverse complement strand
CCGGATTCGATCTGATTTGATCCAAACCGAACACAACCCCAATCTTAAATATAATGACCTAAACATACTCGGTCCGAATGACCCAAAATGAATGACCTGTCATAATATAAGTACCATACTTCTACTATTTTACCATCTTATAACTTCACATACGAGGATTAAACCAACCTTATATAACTTCAATTATTCATATATCATGCATTTAAGCATATAGACTGATAAGGCTGGATTTGTAAATTCGAGCATGAAATGAACCCCTAACCCCCGGAATCTCCAATCGCTTCATTGGTGAGTCTGAAGTCACATGATTGAAGTAATTCATGTGTATTGGTTCACACATATAATATTCATTAGAGATAAATTAAGAGCATTCACCTCTTATAACCACGTCACTCGATTTCAAGTAATTCGTATTTCACGGTATAAGGTATAAGGTGGTAAAATAGATGGTATATTAATTTCACACAACAATATTTTGAGTAAATGATATATACATGCAGTATATTACTAGTATAATTAATTGATTGTCCAAAATGAAAGAGAATGAATGAATTTGAAATCCAAAAACAACAATACAATAATAGCCAGTATGATAGTATGAACACTAAACCTAAACTCAAATAACACCAGAATCCGAATAACACCCGGATTCGATCTGATTTGATCCAAACCGAACACCACCCCAATCTTAAATATAATGACCTAAACATACTCGGTCCGAATGACCCAAAATGAATGACCCGTCATAATATAAGTACCATACTTCTACTATTTTACCATCTTATAACTTCACATACGACGACTAAACCAACCTTATATAACTTCAATTATTCATATATCATGCATTTAAGCATATAGACTGATAAGGCTGGGTTTGTAAATTCGAGCATGAAATGAACCCCTAACCCCCGGAATCTCCAATCTCTTCATTTCATTTGTACGGAGGAGCGGACAAGATGACAGTATGTCATCGGATTCCTTCACCATACGCCCGAACCGGCTGTACCTGTACTCATGATCATCCTTCTTCTTCCTAACCAACATACGCTGCTCGTCATCATCATCATTCTTCCAAATCAACATAGGGCGAACTTGTTCGTGAGGCCCTATTACATATACTTGTGTCCATGATTCTTTCATCCCATATTCCTTCATCGCCCAAACCTCATGGAACGTCACATATGCTTCATGCTGCCGACTCTGATCATAACTAACAAAGCCCAGACAGTCATTGATCACCAAAAACGATTCCGGACAAAACACCTCTGTTGTGAAGCCCTCATGAAACTCCAACTCTCCGAAAACTTCACTACCTGTGTTAAAAGTCAGGATACCTAGCTTTCCTTTAGTAACATTCCCAACTCTGTAATGATCATAAGTCAACCAATGACAAGCACCATTGAAATAGAGTTCGAATTCTGGTGAGACTATTACCATAAAATCGCGGCCAAAATTAATACCAATTTGCCTCTGCCTCCAAGAGTTGGAGACAGAACTGTACAAATTAGCTTTGATATTAGTTCCTGTGCGGGTAGAGTGCAGCTGGACTACTTTGAAATTGTTGGTATCATCATGTACTGCAACACCACCCAATCCCCACACTGTGTCGGGGGCGGAATCATCGGTTTCGATGTCATTGAAAGGACAATACGGAAGAGGTTCCAACTCCCCCAATGCCGGGTTACAAATAAAGACAGTAAGATCATTGACTACAAGTATGAGGCCATTGCAAGGCCCCACAATACGATTATATACGGGGTTGATGTTGGCGTTTGGAACCGAAGGGACAGACATACTTGGCCAAACCTCGTGCAAGTCCAGGGAATGGAGATCATGGAAACTTAACACGGATTCAATTTGTTGATCTTGATCTTCATCTTGTGCTACACGCTGCTTCATTAGCAGCATAACTCCATCATCGTCATCTTGTTTATGGAGGTGTTGGGTGACGAAATAACGAGTCTGAATCAAAGAGTACCATGACTTGCATACACACTTAAATCTCATCAATGATTTCAATGGCATGAGTACTAGGATGCTTATTATCAGATCTTCTGGCAGAGCCTCTCCCACAAACTGCTGTTTTTTTCCCATCTCTTATAAGTATCTATCTGCAAATTACATAGTCAAAATTATAAGAGTATAATGTTTTTCGTCGAGGATTCAATATATAATACAAGATACAAGAGTCCTAATACTAGTCAACTACGGAAACCTAAGTGTGCAAGATACAAGAGTCCTAATACTAGTCAACTTTTTACGGAAACCTAAGTCTACAGAATATCTAATTATATACAAACTATAATTATCTATTCTATCAAAAATTACATCTACCACCACCATTTAACAGGCAAACAGCAATTTTGATTTAATATCTCAAAAGCTCAAGCTCTTACTAAAAATGTCTCATCCAAACAATATACAGAGTGTTGAGAAAGTAATGGATAAAATTGAAAACAAGAAAAATCACAAGAACATAATCTACAGACAACATTAACAATTAGACACACGCCCAGAAACCTACAAGCGGAAGAGATTCACTAAAAAACAGAACAAGAAGATTGTGTTACCACGAACTTTAGATGGATTGTTCTTTATTTATCAACCACCAATCATATAGAATCTTGTTTTTTTAGGGGAAAGATTTCCATTCATTTGGTACTAAAAAACAAGAGTATAACATCAGAAATCTTAATGAACTGTCCAGCTCCGGCGGCTAGCAGGCACGGTGATTTCGAGTTCAGGGCATTGACCACTGTCTGGCAATCACTTTCTATCATTATGTTCATCCATCCTTTCTCAATAGCTAAATCCATGCCACGAGCCGCGGCGATATGGGGAGGATATGGCAATGCAGTATAAAGTTAGGTATCATATCATTTGTAAGTCATGGTCTCAAGTTTGCTATATAAAGTTATAAATACATGTTCATGCATTGTTAGTGATTATAAAGCTTAGAATTGGGTCTTTTTAAAGATATGGGGAGGATATGGCAATGCAGTAGTGCTTCTGTACTCCCACACAACATTATTGAAAGATGAAAACTTTCATTTTCCCTGCAGCATAACAATGACTCAAGAGGCCGGCTGGGAAAATATTTTTCTCAAAACAAGAACACGGGAGTGAATTTTATAGATTGCGGCCGAGGGTTGAGAAGAAGAAATCTTCTACTACAAGACTACAAGTTACAAACGAATATTCTGTTCAAGTCGCTCCACGACAAGATATTTAAAATAAGCTAGGAGCAAATTTTATGTACATAATGTGACAATGTAAGGTACAATTACAAACAACTTGAAACCATATAAAGAATGAAGATAGCGAAAGACGAATGAATCTCTGACCATCATGAATGAGACAGCATTAGAAAAACCAACTTGCACAATGAGGTAAAGGTGCATCATGGGACGAAATTGGTTATCTTTTCTTTTTAATCGATCGAGTATATGAACTTTAACTTTTGGTTAACTCACTCTACATTCCAATACTTCGGTTGTCAAGACCTCATATGTTGATCGAGGGTGTAGGCATGAATCTCTCCTGGGCCCGTCCCTGGCCTGTCAAATTTATCGAAAAGTACAAACAAATTCAGGATATACATGTTCTATACATGTTCAATTCATAGAATTGGTTGACAATAGGTATATACAAGCTAACATCACCTCTTGTTTATGATGCCATAGTGAAACTTGGGTCTTCCAACCTTTTTGTCTTCGATGTACTATAGCCAGACAAGACATTATCAAACAGGTGTTACGTAAATACTATAAAGATAAAGTTAAGAGCAGAAACACACACCAAGTTCAACGTGACCAGCATGGATGAAAATGCTAAAGAATCAAATGGGATATCCTCAAGTGCGTAAAGTTGGCACTCTGATGATTCGGGACCAGGTGAAAAGTGCGGTTTTTTCAACTTTGCTAAGAAAATCATATATGTCTGCAAGTGAACATATATTCTCCATCAGAATGTCGAGATATGGCATATAGATGCTAGAATTTGTCAAAGCGGGTATTTACTTGGCCAATAAGAGGGATGTCCAACTGAGCAAACGGGGACAGGATTTCCACGTCAGCATTTGCCTCTTCCCATGTTTCCCTGATGGCCCCTTCAGTAGCAGACTCCCCGATTTCCATGTAACCAGCAGGAAGCGTCCTATACTTGCCAGTAAAATCACGATTAAACAACAGTGAATATAGAAATGACAAACCAGAGTAAACTAGAGTAAATCCCTAAGTCATGAAATGGTTACCAAAGCCCAAATGACGGTTGAATCTTCCTTTTACACAGCAGTATTTTATTTTCATGCTCTATGAGGCAACCAACAACCTGTAGTCATAAAATTATTGTAAGCTCCAAAGTAAGTGGATACTCAAAAGATAGTAAGTCATTATATCCTTGAAGGACTAGAACCATTGGTCAACACGACGATCTAAATAAGGAATGAATGGCATTAAAGTATTCAATTAACACTATTTGTCACAAGAAAGAAATTTTACTTTCACGTAAGCCATATCATAACCTCCTTCTTGTGGCCCTTGATCAGGGTATCTATTGCAAAAGAGAACCGAAGAAGTTTACAATAGTGTTGCATATTGCATGCTTATGTAGAGCTTTGCAGCCCTTAAATAACTATACAATCAAATATTTATTTAAAAGAACTAAGAAGCTATAAGGCTCGATTCCATGCCACCATAAAATCTACAATATATATACACTTAAAGACATATTGATCCACTAACTATTCACATCACATCCATATTCTGACCACCAGATCTGCCCTTCAAACTAGCGCATAGTAAATGAGTTCAGGTTGATTCATTATTGAAATCAAACGAAGACAAAATTGACTCTGAATTCATTTATTCGTCAATCATTTCAGCTGCGGTGAAAAAACCTCACCATTTTTGGATTTTCATATGTGATTTTGCCACAATGTGTGCAAATAGCTCGTGGCTTCTCCTCCCCATCTGGTATTTCGTACTTTGTTGGTCCACCACACGACTGACAGAACTTGATCCTCTGAGTACTACCCTGAAGTATCATACAAAAGTTACGCATAGTATATGCCAATTGAACATAAACTATGATATGAAATTATGAATAGTAAAAAAATCAACTTCAATGTATGTTTAAACAACAATATCTTTGTAAAACTTAAACTTACCACCTGACTAATTAAAAGCCAATGAAGATAGATATATATAAAGTGACATTCCGAATAGAAGCCAACATTCTATAGAAACACATATCATCAGAATAAATACAAAATGGCCCAGAACAAACTTTCTGCAGTATGTTATAGAAGGGTTACAATACACAAACCGATTATCTTCATTCACAAAGATCAATACAACCAGAACCAGTATCACAAAGATCAATACAACCACTATAAAAAAGACATTTCCAGCACTGGCAAGCCAGTCTACAATGAGGTCCAGACTGGGCATGTCAAACTCTCCCCTTATCTCGCTCACGCTTGCAGCCAAATAGAAGCCAACACTCGGTAGATTTATAGGGTGAGTTTTATTCATAAAAAATGCCCTTAATATAGTCTTTAGAAACACATTTCATCAAATAAATACAAAATGTGCCAGAACTAACCTTCTCCGGTATGTTAAATAAGGGTAACATTGCACAAACCGATTATTTTCGTTCAAAAATGATCAATACTTACACAACCACTATCACAAAAGGCCAGACCTAATAGAGGTGAATTCAATATACATGAGCCACATAAATTCCTATTGTAGAAATTTTCTAGCTAGCTCAAGATAATCAAGAATTCACCAAGGTCCAAAATGGCTACACCTTAACAAAATCCCAATAATAAATTGCATAGAACGATACATAACCCAAATACATCAACAGTAATAAAACAAAATCAATACAAATATTACCAAATTAAACACTCACAGCTGACTTAATTACAACGGAAGCTGGAGAAGAAGAAGCAGCATCAGGGGTTGACTCAGAGCGAGTGTGAGACATCTGAAAAGCCCTAAAGATTCGCCTTTTGTGAGAGTGAAATCCCAAAGAATGTGACCTTGAATATTCTGAGAGTGGAGCTTTAATTGGTTTTCTTGAAATGAAAGAAAGATTGGTCTTTAATCTGTGAGAAAGGGAGGAAGAAGAAGATGAGGAACCAAGAATCTGTATAGCCTTTAACATGATTAAAAGGGGTTGTTGGTTTGATTTTGATTGTTAACTACTGGAGCAATAATTGTCAATTTCTCAGCTGGATTGTTTGTTCAAACTTCAAGGCTATCAAGATGAGAAAAAGAATTGGAAATTGGGAAAATCAACAAGGGCCCAGAACAGAGAATTGCAAGTTTGTCGAGCTCAGTCTTGGCCTTGGGATATGAGATGAACATGGATCAAAATTAAAAATCCAAATTATTGGGAGATGCAGTTGTTTTATAATTTCGGTTTCAGATAAATCTGAACCGAAATTATTATTAGGTGTTGTTGTTTTATAGTTAGCTTCGAAATGTTTTAGTTTATACCACGAAAACTTATGAAGTAACAAGGCGAGGCAACGCGATGAAAACTTATGAAGTAGATTGTCATCTCATATATGATGAGTTGAAAAATCAAAACCTTTTGTTTTGCCTTGTTTTCAATGATATTTTACACTATGGTATTGTGATTAGTTCTGATGTATATTTGTGTTTAAAAAGTAGAGTACATTACTAGTTGCAGAGTGTCTATTGCTATTACATAAACCTCCAGCAAATCAGACAATTCTTGATCCTAAGAAATTAGAGAAACTGATGTGCGAATAACCTCGCAAAGTTGGATACAAAAGGGAAACAACAGAACGAACTGACTACAAAACCTAATGTGCGAATGAGCTCGCAACAGTTAATGTACATTCACAGTAACTTGCTCAATGTCTAGAAAGTAGAAACTCAATCTGAAAATTTAAGTATGAGCTTATTTCTGTAAACAAGGTCAAACGAATATGTATACAACTAACATAACTTCTTAACGATTCTCATGTCTATGGTACACTCAGAATCCTCAACTCATGGCCAGCTTGTCGCACAGAGATTGATATGCTGCACTGCAGACCTTGAATTTCTCTTCCGCAGCAACCTGCACATGAGTTCAAGGCGATATGTTCATTCAGACCAAGAACTTTAAATCCACCAGCTTAGCATGAACATCAGAAATGATAATGCACATAGAATGGAGCTTTCAATTTGTCCAACCACTTAGCTTCCTAACATTTCTAGCTTTGGTGCATGTAACAGGAGAAAATTCGCAGACGGTCTTTGGTGCAATTTTCTCATTTAACAGCCCTGTAAGTCCTGAATTAACCCTGAGGATGTAGGAGGTGCAACTAGACTGGAGAGGTCGAAAATGGTGCTGATACAGGAAAAAAGTAACTTCGGCAAAGTCTTTACAAGCAAATGTGTGATCACAGAATTATTGCTAGTAAAGTTCAACAAGTATCAAGGCAAACACAGATTTTTGGAATAGGCTTTTAAAAATTGCTTTCAGCAAACTCGGAATCTAGAATTAGCTTTGCAAACTCTGTTTTCCCCTACTCGGTTATAGAAACATCATAATCATTTTGCAAGATTCAGTAGAACCAGTCAACCAGCACGAGTCCTTGACTATATATGAAATGCAATTTGCATTAAACAGCTACAGAGTAAAATCATTTCATTCAACAATCTCCAAAGATATTCAAGTAAACTCGAAATGAGAAGGTTACGTTGTGAGAAGAACCACACTCGTTACAGTAACCTAATAAAGATGATATTGCACATAAACATAACAATGAACAAGTTCACAAAGGATTTCACATCAGACATAGACGAATAGTAACTTAAACAAATGCTAAAATGTACCTTGGAAGAGCCCTGGTGGCGATCTGGATGCCATTTTAATGCACATGCTCGGTATCTGAAAAATGGAGTTCTTTAGAATCCTAAATACAAAAAGATTTTTTTTTATCTAGAATTTTACTTTAATATAATAAATTAAAGAGATCTTACGCAGTCTTAACATCTTCTACATTTAGAGGACCCGAAGCACTCAATCCAAGAGCTAGCCTATCGGAAGAATTGTTCCTCACAGGTTTCTCAGAATCTGATGCTGATTCATAATCATATTCGTATTCCTCATCATACTCAAATCTATGACCGCCGTATGTCCTATTGTTGTTAGTGTGACCAAATGATCTCCTAAATTCTTCATCATCATCAATAAAGAAGAAATAAGAGGACTGGTTCCCTTTGCCAAATGCTGAATGTAATATGCTCTCAAACTCAATATCATCGGCAACATCACAAAACTCGTAATGTTCTGGAAAATAAGAGTCAGTAATTAGAATTCAGAATTCAGAAGTTAAAAGATGCAGAAGAAAAGGCTGCACAAAATATGAAAACATAAAAGGATCAAAAATAAGTTTGAATCATCATAAGTTTATTTCAAAAAGAAAAAGTAGCTCAACCCTTTCAAGTTTCACGGTTTTGTTCCAAAACGCTTATTCAACTCTAAAAGCATTTTTTTGAGTGTCTAGTTTCACTTCTTTTGCATTTACTTCTAAAATTAGCAGTGAAATATGATACGGAATTAGTATACTTATATAATGAACAGGTTTACATACTGCTGCCAGCTTGTGATTTCTTATATTTAGACTTTCCCTTCTTAGATCCATCGCCCGAGAACTTTGGTCTGAACCATGAATGCTGTTGACTTGAAGATTGCCCATGTTCATGCCTCGATGATTCCCAGTTCTGTTCCATGTAAAACATAAAGAATATGAAAAATCTCAAGATACAGCTAGATGTAAAGGCAGAACAGGAAGCTTATGAGCATCAACTATGACTTAATTCTGGAAATGCGGTGAACCAATAGATAGAATCAGGAATCAGGAGCATAAAAAAAATTCTTAAGAATGCTAGAACAAAAATAAGGACGTGCAGGATAGTACTTCCTGATGCATGGCAGAGCTGAAAAGTGACAGTACTATAACTTTGATTAAGTGCATCTTATCTTCCTTCTACAAAAATTTACTGATACTAGAGAGATTTGCAAGAGAAACCAAAATAATGCTCTCGTTCTTCGAAATGCTCACAGAAGTTTCAAGGACAGGCAGATAGGAAAACCACTTCGAAAAATATTTTCAGAAAGAACATCCGAATGGTTAATCGATATGGCATATCCCCATTCTCATGGTCTTTTTTTTTTCAAACTCGCAAAAGATGTGAAATAGATATTGAATGGGAGTGAATATGAATATGGTGCAAAGACTCTGATAAAACGATATGGCACCAAGTTTTATTTTATACATATTAATGCGCATAAATAAATCCAATACTTAAAAGGCAATAATACTAATAGAACCTGGAATAGATGTTCTGCAAAATCATGGACATCGTGTAAGAAAGCTTGTTTCCTGAACCTTTTCGAATACTGATTGAATTTCTGCATAACATAATTACAAACAAATTAGAACTCATTGCCAACTGTAAACTAAATATGCAGCAACGCTTATAGCAATGAACTGTATATAGAAAATGAATTTACTAGATTCAGGAGATAAAGAGGACTATAATTACATCATATAAAAGAAAGACTCGGCTAGAGGGCAGCATTTACAGATTGAGACTCTTAACACAAGCACTAGTTTTTGGTAAGGACATCACATACAATATTGGATATTTTCTATTTGACTATCTCCAAATGTTAAAACCATTTTCGTTCGTACTATAAATATTAGCTTACTAAGTTACACCACCATATGAGAAGTGAAGCTAGATTTATTTTGCTTATCTATAAACATTCAACATCAGGTACTCTAGTATGTCCATTTCCTTTTCTTTCACTTTGTTGTAGCCGCATTACGAAGAGAGAAATGCAAATGAAGAAAGACAGAAAGAATAACTTACTTTTGGTGATCTCCTATAAGAATTTGCCTGCACAAGAAAGAACAACAAAGTTATCGTTCCTGAACAAACCCAAAACTCCATTACACATCCTCATTCCTTCACTCTCAAAAGTAACACTTCTTAAATCACAAAATATCCATAAACTCACACTCCCGCTCTCCGAACTTCGGGAGGCAATGCTATATAAGAAACAAAAACTAGAATAATTATATTTGTCTATTCTTGAAAGTTGAAACCTTAGATGTTGAGGGACGGAAACTCTATAACACTTCTAGTATTCCCATTTCCAACCGAGAGAATTTTCAAACACAGCATCAACTGAAACTCATTTCACAAATAAATTACATGATTTCCATTGCATCAGAGCCATTATTAACTTGTGTAATAATTCACAGCAATCCCAAAGTCGAAAAACACCAAGAAACCCATCATAATTATCCCCGTTATGGCTGGAATCTAGACGAACGTTACACACCTAACTCAGTTTTATTAAGCTATACTTTGATTTCCATTGTACAACCAAAGTCCATTTAACATATCCAATATTGTCTATCACAGCCAAAAATATGAAAAAACCAAGAAACTACAAAGAACTCATTTTCATTATACAATCAATCCACATGATTTCCATTCAATGTAAAATCAAGGCCATTTTACCAAGAACAAAAAAAAATTAATGGCCATATTCAACTTATATCAACAGCAATCCAAACATTGCAAAACCAAGAAACTCAAATCCAACTTCAAAGTTAAAGATTTGCAAACACAACTATCTTCAAGACATACAAAAAGCTCAAATTTTTTACAGAATTTACACAACAAAAAACTACATGTAGCTCATTTTCATTATACAAAACAAAAACAATTTGATTTCCATGGAACAACCAAGTCCATATTCTACTTATATCAACAGAAATCCAGATACTGAAAAACCACGAAACTCAATCCCAACTTCAAAGTTAAGCACTTTCAAACACAAAACTAAATCCTAAAACATACAAAAAGCTCAAATCTTGACAACATTTACCAACAAAGAACTACATGAAGCTCAACCAGGAAACTAAAAAGAGCTCAATTTCATAATACACACAAAAGTAATATGATTTCCATGGAACAACCAAGGCCATATTCAACTTATATCAACAGCAATCCAAACACTGAAAAACCAATCCTAAATTCACCAAATCAAAACAAGAAAAAGCTACATATAGCTGAGTTAAGATATCTGAAACCTTACGTTATCCCAATTGGTTCGTTTTCTCCGCTCCAAGACCGGTGTGGAATGGAACAAACATGCCTTTAGCTGAAAAGGGTTAGCCTGAGAGTTAATGGCAGCTGCTAATCTTGAAGCTTTA
>JAYMSL010004299.1:0-11262 GCA_036897195.1 Plantago coronopus | reverse complement strand
CTGGTCCAGTCGTCCAGACTTTCACCAACAGGTCTTGTAGAATTGCTGATCGATTGAGGGAGTTCAACTATATAAAATGTTTACCTGAAATTTCTGAGACATTTGAATAAATTTCAAATGTTTATATCTTTTTTGGAATGAACATGTACCCCAAGCTCTAATGCTTCAATTCGAACACCCTTTAAATAGAGAAATATGCACCACCCTCTTCACATCTATTTGTATTCCTGCTGCAACGTCATAGAAAAATCTTACAAAATTATTACGTACCACAATACTATGATTAGTGATATAAATTTTACTATATGACAATAATAGAAATACTGCACATAAGTCATAACATATCAATTGGTGCTCAAAATTGAAATAGTAAACAAAAATGAGAATGTGTCAAGAACTTATTTTCATCTTTGTTTTCGTAGAAGCACTGCTTACCTTCATTGTATTGTATGAACAGGTTGGTGGATGGTCATAGAGCTTTGGATTTGGATATTCGAGACTCCAAAGTTTGTAGGATATTTGTTTGGTAATTTGAAAGTTAAAAAAACCGTGATTTTTGCAAGAGGAGTGGAACCGTGATTTTGCAGTCTTCTTTAACACATTCGAAATTCAAAACTTTACCCAAAATAGGGCATCGGTTTTTTATAGCTTGGAATACTAAAATTAGGATTGAAATGGAATTAAATAAAATAAAAAAGTTAGAATACTATAATTGAGATTGGAGATAATTAAATAAATTCAAAATTCTGAGAAAATGCCATGTGGACTTTTTTGAATTCCAGCATTCTGATTGGTGGAAATTGAATGAGTCAGCAGACACAGAACTCTCTTTTAATATATTACTAGTACCCTTTTACACGCGGGTACCCGCGTGAAGTACTCACGTGATACGTTATAAAATTTGTGAACCTCATCTCAATATTGAGAACTAATTAATTGTCAAATTTGTAGAATTGCACATACATTTAAATCTATATTTTTTTAGTGTATATTGGAGAGAAATTAAATAGAGTAAAGCAAAAGTTTATAGGAGAGCAGTATTTTTTTTTCAAATAGTGATGCTAAATTTAGTATATAAGAGCAAGAAATAGAAGTAAAAGAAGAAAAAAAAGGATGAAAAAAAAAAGTGCAGGGAAATTAAAAAGAAAAGGTAGTGGGGTGGAAGTCCCATGGGACTACATAACCACTTATTATCTTTTGATTAGTATATATAGAGATATGATGTGTAAACTGATTTACATGTAATGTACCATTATTAAAACATTCATGGATTCTGATGATTGGTTCAAATGCCCTGAGTCAGAAGGCATAGGAACTGTATATGAATGATGGCATAGTATTTAAATCTCATTTTTATTGCTCACTTCATTTAGAATTTGAAAACAACAGAAACACACAACTAATTAACTATTACAACTTCAATAAAAACTAGCTAGCATAACTCACTAAGTAAATCAAAATGACAATTTGAATGAAATATGAAAATATAGAGCTATACTATATAGCAACAACACTAATTATTGTTGTTATTAGCTGCATTTGGTTGGGGTGGTTGGCGAGGTGGTTGGCGGGGTGGATGTTACCCTGTGTTCTAGCATTCCCGCTTTTGTTGAGAATACCGTAAGACACTCGGTACATAACGCGTATTTGCCTTTCATTAAGTTGGAGTGGACCATATCGTTGTGCGTCATCATCCCTTTACTAGTGGGTATGGTTTTCTTGCAGTGGTAGCAATAGATGATGTTCGCGTCAGCCATTTCTTGAATTCCTCACAAATTTTGTTTTTGTAGATTTTAGTTGTGCACTTGTATGAGCTTAGTCTTAAATTTTGAAGAATCAGATGCATCTCGATCTCTATATATAGGTCTCTTCATGCATAAACATCAGATGCATGAACTATCTACTCAACCTCCAAAAAAATGTAATGGTCATGTATATATGTAATTTGCATGAAGTAACCAACTAACCTGCATAACTAGTTCATGAAATTGGAATTCTAATTTTAACAAACCAACCTCCTCATGAAATGGTCCGGTATGTATGTAAGCTACTAAGCTAGTTTTATTTTTTTCCCATGCTTAGAAACTTTTACCATTATAGCTATATGTCCAAACATCTCGTGTTTAAGAGATATCATTTACCATTATAATTTTACAACTAACTCTAACACGCGGGATTCTCGTAAATATATATCACTGATTTGTTTGACATGTAAACATTCACAAAGAATAGATACGTAGGAATTTGTACATGATGTATGATAATTGATAAAGTGACTATTTGCAATAGTTTACTTTAATTATTTTTTTAAAAAAAAAGACTACGTAAAGTTGCTTTTTAAATAAGATACATGTAAATCATCCACTTCGTTGACGTTCTCATCCAAACAAACTTGTTATTGTCAAATCATTTGATTTTCGGGATTTTCGATTAGATTGAGCTAAACCGACACTTAACTAATAAACTCTTCGATAAGTTTTTTGTTTCCAGTTTGTCGGATTGGTTATGATTAACCAATTCCAAATCGTATTAATACGGAAAACGAATAAAAAAGGTGGCATCCTACTTTGACTTGACTAAAGCTTTGATCCGAACCTGATACAATTCGAAATTTCATAGGAGTGAACACCAAAATTTCCGACCAAAATACTTTGAATTAGTGATGAATTGTCTATATAAATTGTACGAAATTGGAATTTACAGGACCAAGTTTCGATTGGGCTGTATGGCCCAACTTTTGATCATAGTGCTGGGCCTGGAGCCCTGGACTACCTGACTATGCAGCCCAACTGATTGAAATGAACGCGGATGAATCAATCATTGTGTACAGCTAGAGAAATTCCAATTCTTATCATCCAATCATTTCAACACACCGAAAGAATGTACCTTATTATATACTAAAATCCTTATATTATAGAAAAAACAATGATATCACTAACTAATCCATTTTGATTTTCAATCAATGTTTTATTAATTTATTATTGGGAATTTCGTAATCATAAGAATAAAATCTAGCACTTTTAATTATAGAAGGTATATTTTTGTATAGTTTCGGACTAAAAGAAAACACAAGTACACAATAATGAACATCGAATTGATCAAAGAACTTCCATCACCACGTGTTATACTTCTAATTGCTCTATAATCAGATATATCTCATGTTCAAATTGATCGTGACTCACAATATGTGATTTCTTGTGTGTAGGTATGTTCTACAGTTTAACTGCACCGTCGTTGAAAGTTTGAACCTAGGAGTTTGCTATCGAAAGTCCAAATGGAACTGTCAATGTTTTGGCCCGAGCGAGAAGTCAAGTGGCCGCATTACTACATATTACATAATACCCATTAGTCACCTTTACAACACTATTTCCAACTTTCCACTTAGTTCGTACTTGTAATATTTCATTTACGATTAGTGTTAATTGTAGCAAGAAAATGTAGTTGAGAACCGAACGGGAGTAATTTTTAGGTGTTAGAGAGATTACCATTATGATATTCCTGAAAATCCCTTAATCGTGACATGTGTCTTATAATCGGTTATAAAGAAAAATAAAAACTCAACCCTAGAACATAGTATGTCATGATTCGTGATTGGAGAGATTCTCAGATAGTGACGTAGTGGTTACCAATTAGCATCTAAAAAGCGCAAGTTCCACTTAAACAAAAAGGAAAACTTCTTTTCAGTTTTTTTTTCTTTCTTTTACGGCAAATTTAACTAACTACACTATTCATACTCCTACTCATATACCATCTTATAATTACAATACATTCATACTAACCGTATAACTCCATTCTAAACCACCTTATATGGCCCTGTCGAAGTTCGAACCTCATACATATCTGGTTGCACTTAGGTCGGCATGATTCTAATCATGTTATCATGTTAACTCAAATGAACAGATTGATAAGTGGATAGATATAAAATACAAAACCTGACCAACATTATTCATTTGACTCTGCATGCATATTTTTATAATTTGTATTATTTTAATCTCATAAATAAATAATTTACAAAGTATGTACTATATATATTTATGGACTTGGGTAACCAACACCCATGTGACACTAACGTCTTCAGCGGCTAAGCCAGATATAAAGCTCATCATTAACACACCACACCACCAACTTTTTCTAAATTTAAACACTTTTTTTTAAAAGTTATATAAGTCATTATAACCAATAATAACAACTCTTAATTCTCACTAATAATTAAACTTAATTTATTCATTATATTACTCATTAAAAAAAGAATATGGCGTATACCGATAAACTCCGCAGAATTACATTATTCTATAGCATGTAAATCACGTAAAAAAGAATCTACATATGCTATTTTAATACGTTCAGACTCTACTGTTATCATGTTAACATAATCAGTTTAAACACCGATCAACTTAGATCAAATGAAATGACACGGTTAATACTGAACGTGTACATAGTGAGACAGATATAAGAAATAAATACTACTAGAAACTAGATACAAGTTTGGACTTGGAAGTTTCTTTGGGATGTGAACATATTGTAGTTGAGAAAATATATTGGTTAATTAGTGTGTGTGACTATATGGACTGGAGAAAAGGTAAAGAATTGAATGAAGACTTTTGCAATTGGACAAATGGACAATATATACAATACAATAGGGGTTACATGCCATGCCATGCCATACTAGTCAGACAAAGACAACCTAACCTGCCTATTTAGTTATACCAATTCTTCTTTCCCTAAAATATCTTCAATCATTTACATTTCAAACTAGTCTTCAACTTCACTTCAAACAAACTACAAGCTCATTTCTTCCACATTTGGCAACTATTGTAAAAAAAATTGCATCTAACAATCAACTCAACTAACTCTTCCATTTGCTTAAGTATTGTTTACTTCATACAAATGATATAATCCGTTCGTATAAATATACTTACATGTTCGTAAACTATCTCATAATTCACATCAATAAAGTCACCAACAGTCACCAGCCATACACAATTAAGAACTTTGGAGGTAAATGTGATTTTGAAGCAATTTAAAATGAAGGATTACTTGAAGTTTTTCGGTATACACATGAGTAACGATAAAAACCAGAAGTGTGTTGCAATTACGGGTGTTATTCTGTAAGTCCAACATGTGTGTGTTTGACGCAATTCAACACCTTATCCCATGGTTTCATCTTTCTTTTTTTTAAACGGCAAACGACTCGATCTCCCGACCTATTGGTTAGAAGTGAAGCGTATTACAAACTGATTTCAACTTATCCCATGGTTTCATCTTGTTTGAATCTGTTTCGGTTTCTTAGCTTAATCTTATGTAATTGTAACCTATGTGTTTTTCGAGTATTTCTTGTACCCTAACTCCTAACTAATACAACTTTTGCCGTTTCCAAAAAGAAAAATCTTGTTTGAAAATAAGTATGTTGACGAATAACTAACAAGGTGAATGATGATGTCAAATATTTGAAAATTGACTCTATACAGCTTTTTGAAAAATCAGTTGACTTGAAAGGTTACTATTTCCAACATCAACTAGTATTTCATTCGATGCTATTCGACATCTAATTTTTTTTTTTATATCATCTTTCATAAAAAGAAAAAAGAATTTCGAGTTTTAATCGATTATTAGTTGGTTCGTTACATTTATTTAACTAATAGTATTATTCAACCGCAATTCATTGACGCGGTTTATTCTTTTTCGTCTTCTTTATATTACTAACCCTCTCTCACAACTCACAAGAACAGAAACGCACTTGTCGTCTCATATCTTCTACTGTTACACTTTCCCATTTCCAACCTAAACCTCAACAATTTCCCGACGCGATTCTGGTCAGTGCTTTTACTTTTCTCCACTACGATTCCACTTGTTTGCTTTTCGCTTTTTCTGATTTCTCTCCAGTTGTTTATGAGGAGAATTTGATGACTTTTGTCGACTTCGTGAATTTCTGTGTTTTGCGTTTCTCTTTTGTTGAGTATGCTGTAGTTGATCGAAAGGTTGAGTCTTTTGGGGTTTTGTGACAAAGATTCTCTGAATTCAGTGGATTTCGATTCTGGGTACTGGGTGGTTGACAATTTTGTCTACTTTAACTGTACTTGAATGCTGTAAAATGGAATTTGCTTCAAAACTTTTATCAAATTTTGGTTGAATTGTATTTATGTAGATGTTGCAGGGACTAATTTCAGTTTTTTTTCCGATGTGAGAATTAATTTCGATTTGAACATAGGGAGTAAGAGTTTATCAGATATGGTTTGTTTGCCTTGTTACATGTCGAATAACTAGTATATGATGAACCAATAGTTGATGTTGGGAATGTTTTGGTGCTGTAAGATGCTTTCTATTGTCAATTCTGTTGAGTTGTTAAAGTGTCAGGCGAGATCGAGTGCTTGCATTGGTTCATCGGCTTTTGTACATAGTGATTACTCATAAGGTGTTAACAAGTGCTAGTTCTTGGTCTTCTGCTTCTAATTTTTTTTGATGAATGATGAGCCTGTGTGCAATAGTGTGATATTGTCCTGGTGACTTGGAGTCTTTGTAGAAATGGAGGAGGGCACTGGTGTGTAGGATATGCCCCCAAGTTTGATGTGAATTGGATTAATCATGCCTTTAGTTTTTATGCAAGTCCATTACAAAACTGTTGCTTCTTGGAGTACTCATTTGTTCATACATAAGAAAACATTAGGAGATAAATCTGCGTGTATGAATACTTGAAGTCTAAAGATGATCTATTCCTTTCATATTCTCTCTCAGTCTCCTAGAGTAGCTGTTGAAGTTGTCATTGCCTGTGATTGACTTCTGATAGCCTTCTTAACTGCAGATTATTAATTAATTGTGCATCATGGGCTGCTTTGGTTGTTGTGGGGATGATGACATATATAAGCCCAATGACAATGGACCTTACGTGACAAACCACTCTGCAGGTGAGTGTGATCTTTGCTTGTGTTAACTGAGAAGTCTTACAAAACACCTGTTTTTCTAAACGCTAGAAAGACCACTTCAAAATGTCACATTTGTATAAATTAGGGGCTTATGCCATACACTTAGAAAAGGTAGTGCTAGTCTGTATACAACCAAACTATGTCATAGAGGTTCTATAGTATCTTATGTAGTTGTATCATTGGTTTATTACACATAATATAATTAAAACTTACTTTTGGTTGTCCAGGCAATCCTTCTGATTATCGAGCCCCAGAAAAAGCAGAGAGGGAGAATAAAGTTATCGCCATGCAGCCAATTGCTGTCCCCACGGTCCCAGTAGATGAAATAAAAGACATTACCGATAATTTTGGCACAAAGTCCCTTATTGGTGAGGGATCTTATGGGAGGGTGTACCATGGAGTCCTGAGAAGTGGAAGGGCTGCAGCAGTTAAAAAGCTTGACTCTAGTAAGCAGCCAGATCAAGAGTTTCTAGCACAGGTTTGGCCTTACAAGCATATATGTGGTTGTTTATTATATATGCAGTTAGTAATTAACTTTATTAAGGTGTGGTTTCTGTTGGTGTATAAAAATACAAATAATATAGTAAGAAATTAGCATGAAGAAAAGTTTGATATCTAATCTCTCTGTGAAGTCAGATAATATTTCTACATGTATACTTATCAAACCGGCTTAGCTTCAAACTACTTTTCCTGCCAACTGAATAATCTTGGAGAAAAAGTCATAATGAGCACAAATTGATATTGATTTGCAGATTTCTATGGTCTCAAGACTTAAGCACGAAAATTGTGTTGAACTTCTCGGTTATTGTGTGGATGGTGGTCTCCGTGTCCTGGCTTATGAGTATGCAACAAATGGATCTCTGCACGACATTCTTCATGGTATGTTCGGTTAATCTTTTCAATCAAGTTTCTTTTATTACCATAGCGGAGAATATGATCTACAGCTTGCACCGTTTAGCAATGAATTTGTACTGCAAATACAATTTTGGTTTGCTGAATTGCATTCAAGTATGATTTTCTAGGTATGTTTCTGGCCTTCCGGGACAAAAAGTTGAAAGAATCTGAGATTTTTCTGAAGTATTTTCCATTCAGAGATACATAGTGCAAGAATTTCAAAGTATGATTGACTTCGAGAATTATGTGAAAATTTTCCGCGCTATTGGGAATTCTAATGCAAAAATGTTGAAGTAAAACAAAGTTTCAAATGATTTAAAGTTTTTTTGTGATTTGAACTTGCTTTCATCTCACTCAATGGAAGTAGAAACATTTTAAAGTCTTGATATGTAACCTGAAAGCTTTTAATTCCATGGTACAATTTGTATAGTTGCTGACTTGCTGCATTCGAAGTTTCATCAATTTGGGCGAAAGGTTTTCTAAAATGTGAAAGTTAAATATGTACAATCTTTTGTTATGTAGGACGAAAAGGAGTGAAAGGAGCACAGCCAGGTCCAGTTCTTTTATGGGCACAGAGAGTTAAAATTGCTGTCGGTGCTGCAAAGGGACTAGAATACTTGCACGAGAAGGCACAGCCCCGTATTATTCACCGGGATATCAAGTCTAGCAATGTATTATTGTTTGATGATGACGTTGCTAAGATTGCAGATTTTGATTTGTCCAATCAAGCCCCTGATATGGCAGCTCGTCTTCATTCTACTCGTGTTCTTGGGACTTTTGGTTATCATGCCCCTGAGTATGTTCTTCTCTTGAGCCTATAATAACTAGATAGTAGATAACATTAGGCTTATTAATGCTTATCTCCAAAAGAAAAAATAATTAGAGAAAACTATTGTTTCAAATTATATACTTGCTATTTCCTAAAACTGAGAAAGTAAAAAAAGAAAATTAATGATTGAAGATTACAGTCACTTGTTTATGAATTATCCACCGACAACTCTTGACTATGCTGACAGTTGCATACGTTCCAACTTCTAACTTAGGTGCCTGTTCGCTGATATCTTAGGTTTCAGATGTTTGCTTCTTTTTTCCACCCTTTTTAATATGTAGTATCTGATAGTTGTCTTGTTGTGGTTGGTAGGTATGCAATGACTGGCCAGTTGAGTTCAAAAAGTGATGTCTACAGCTTTGGTGTGGTGCTCCTGGAGCTGTTGACTGGCCGTAAACCGGTTGATCATACATTGCCTAGGGGACAACAAAGTCTTGTGACATGGGTAGGCCATCTTCCCAAAGTATTCAGTGCATCATGCAACTATAGTGTTCTGTTCTGTGTAACTTATTTTTTTGAATTCATTTGGAACCAGGCAACACCAAAACTGAGTGAAGATAAGGTAAAGCAGTGTGTTGATGCTAGACTGAATGGAGAATACCCTCCAAAGGCAGTAGCCAAGGTGAGACAATTTCAGGAATTTTATGAATTTGGCTGTTAAATTCGTTTAGTATCCTCATACTGAGCTGTTGAGCTTTCATATGGCATATGCAACCGAGATGTGGATACTAATTATAGCCTTCTCTAATGCCATGATTGCAACACAAGTTATAGGACAATTCTGCTTACTCTAAAATAACGTTCTGCATTGTGAATTATGGGTTTGGGTTTAATATTGTGGAAGCTGATTGTTACTTCTGTTCATACATGAGGGGAATAAAGAAAAGAGAAATAATTAACAGAAACTATCACCCAGTCCATGAGCTTTGAAATCAAGACAGTGAAGAGTGTTTCAAAAAGTTAAGTGCATAAAGTTTATATGTATTGCTTCGGCAATCTGCTGAACCAAATTAGGAGTATCATAATGATTTTCAATACTATATTCTGTCACCTCTTAATGCAATTACAAGTGGCATGTATCTTTCTCCACATTCATTTTCTGTCATTTGAGTAATAAAGCATACATATATAGAGTACACACTGAGAGGTAAAAATAATCATGATTCATGACCAATTAAACTTGTTCATAAATTTGATAATCATGATGATTTGCTTGTAACAGATGGCTGCTGTTGCTGCCCTATGTGTGCAATACGAGGCTGATTTCCGGCCAAACATGAGCATTGTAGTAAAAGCACTCCAACCTCTATTGAATACTAGATCTGGACATCCTGGTGAATCACCGAGCGTATAAAAGCCCTCTGCCTCCTGAGTCGTCAAGACCAATAAACATGAACGTATCTTTTAGTAGCTTGCTGAAGGTATATTGTGGGTTGACATCGTGACATAGGATCGAAGGGATATTTATCATCAGTTCTCATGATTGGTTATGGAGAGGCAACTGTGAAGCATATATTGTTCATCTCTTTCCTTCTTTCATTTTTTTGTTTCTTGAAAAAATTCATATTAAAGTCTATGATATTCCTGACAGATATGTTGAGTTGTTCCAGTGTGGAAAATACTGCTAGTAGATACACAGTTGATTATTACAGATACTATACAAAATGTATAATAGTCAGCATTCTTTGGTGGACAAATTATTATAGTAAGCTTGATTTGTATAAAACATATATTTTGAGTTCATTGTGAAAGTATTGCTGTAACCCTGTTAGTCTATTATGTTCAAATGAAATTCAGGTTTGTTCAGTTTAAGTTCAGGTTTGCATATTTGGCTTAAGACAGAGTAGAGTATTGTTGCAGTGAATGACTAAAATGTCATTTTGTCATGACTCGAAAGAATGAAATGTTCTACTTAGGCGAGCTAACAAACATCGTATTGCATTAGCAATAAAGCTCATTCAACGAGATCGACAAATTATCACACGTGTTTTTTTAGCTAGTTGTTGCAAGTTGCAAGAACCGATAAAGCTTGTGCATCAAGATTGACAATTATTCACACTTCGTTTTGTTCATCCACTCGTAACTAGGGCTGACAATTGGGTCAATATTGTCTGATTCAGACCGATTCCCGCAATCTGGACGTAAAGGTACCAGATCCATCACAAATCCGATTAGTCCGGGTTAGATCCAAATCGAACCACATACACTGATCTACATCCTTTTCTTTTAATTTTTCGGTGGACTCGTAATCTCATTTAATCGAATTTGGACGGATGTGGCTCGAATTCGATAGATTTAGGTACCAGATCCATCACAAATCCGATTAGACCAGGATTAGATCCAAACCGAACCACATACACTGATCCACATCCTTTTCTTGTAATTTTTTGGAGGACTTCGTAATCTCATCTAATCGAATTTGGACGAATCTGGTTCGAATTCAATAGATTTTACATTAGTCTGGATTCGAATTCGGGCAATTAGAATTTTATTTTATTTTGGCCTTTGTGTCCCTAAACCCTTCTTCCCCGCTGCGCCTCAAAACCCTGCTCTCACTCCCACACCACTCCCCCTCCGATTCCGGCTGAAACGATCTGAAACGATGGAGTATCTAGCTGC
>JAYMSL010004298.1:0-11263 GCA_036897195.1 Plantago coronopus | reverse complement strand
TATAAAAGGGTATAATAGTGATAACAAATGTTACTCACTAAGAAATGGGTCTAATTGATATTATGG
Organism: Plantago coronopus; assembly: GCA_036897195.1. Classification (NCBI taxonomy): domain Eukaryota; kingdom Viridiplantae; phylum Streptophyta; class Magnoliopsida; order Lamiales; family Plantaginaceae; genus Plantago; species Plantago coronopus. The sequence continues at coordinate 11,197 of JAYMSL010004298.1, read as the reverse complement.
TCCATATTTTGGACCTGGGAGAATTTCTCCCTTTCTTTTTTTTTGAAACTGCAAAATTTTTCATTAATTAAAAAAGAGCATAAGAAATGCTCGGAACAATTGCACGGAGACATACCAGACCTGACCGAGACTATGAAACAAAACCTATCAAAACCCCAAAACCAAACCCCGAGACTTACAACTTCTGATCCACAACCCGAACCTAAACCAACAAACACGGGTTCGCCTAAACCTCGACCCAGACCCGAATACCCCTAAACCAATACCCGAAAACTAGATCTAAGTCCACAACCTGTACACAATAACATCTCAACCTAAACCACGAGAGCCTGAACCAGAACCTCCAAACACCGAAACTAGCATCAACCTTCCTCATCTCAACCTAAACCACGAGAAGAACGAGAACCTCCGAAACCAGCTCCTTCATGAACCTAGACCGGAACGACTCCACCACCTCTATGTCACAGTCGAATACCCCTAAACCAATGAAAATAAACATGTTACAAGACTAGTATATTATCTTGAGGGAAACGCGAGTCTTTTCAAAACCTAAACTACCGAATTAATCAAGGAAGTTTTCGGATAAGTTGGCTTCCCTACACACCATGTGTTTTTAAAACTTGGATTTTTTTTTTTGAAAATGGAAATTTTTTATATATATTAATTTAAAAAGAGCATAAGAGATGTTCGGAAAATACAAGATGACAAAAACAACACCAGACCAAATTCGTGATCCAATCACTGAAATTTACAACCAAAACCTATCTGAACCCAACACCCGAAATCACCTAAACCAACAAACACCCAAGTATTCACCCAGAGCCTAACAAACACCTGAAACCTAATCCACAACCTGACACCTGAACCAACAATACGAGGTTTATAAACCTCACACCTAAACCCAAATTCACCTAGCTAAACCAGCACCCTAAAGACCGAATCCAACAACCGAACCGAAACCAACATCAAGAAGTTCGCTTAAACCATAATAGGACTCACAACTCCTTGAGCTAACCCGAGACCAGGACACAAACTCCACGTGACAGCACACCATCTGCTTCTTCTCGACCAGACTTGAACCGATACCAAAACTTGGAAATGTGGTACTAGAACTCTAGTTTCCTTTTTTATTTTTTTTGGAGTAGACTAGAACTCTAATGTCGCACACTAGATTCTACAACGTCCGAGACAGTGCCAGTTGTCTGCACAAATAACAGTATAAGAACTGTCACAACACTAAGCAACCCAAATACTCTTTAAGAAACAATTCAATGACACATTTATGAATATTCGTAAACTCAATATAGCACGTTAAAACCCGAACAAAATCACGGTGATCCCACAAAAATTGCAACCAAATAGTCTACTGTTCAAGTCCCAATCTCTCTTCTTGCATGGGAGTTACCCAAATCACTAAATTTATACTTGAAAGCTATTACAGCAAGATCCTACACATAGTTTTAGGTATGGGTTGAGAAGTTTCCCAAAAACGATAAACGAAACAAAGCCGCGTAAGCTATACGCCTAAGCCATGCCTGAGAAGTCTGATTATAGTATGTACTACAAGAGTACTGGGCACTTTACTTTCTGGGAAAGAAACCACATTTAACTTTTTTATAATGCAGTGCATGACAATTATGCAAGCATTTGCATGCCCAAATTCCTGGAATTAATGGTGACACATTTTCCAGTTTTATTTTTTTTAAAGTTGGTTAATGGTGACCACCATCCATGACCATGTATATCCTAACCCACTTTTAACAAAAGATACAAATCACTATTACCATTATTAATTAATTATTCAATCACGGATTAGTACTTTTAATCAAATCTTTAAAGCTTTTACTAACTACGTAGATAACACACCAGTTGCGTTAGTGCTAATTACTCTAATTCCAGATCTACTAGATTGCCTCTAAAGCTCTCCATTGTTTTTTTTTTTTTTTGATAAGTCATCGAATATAATCAGTCAAAAGTTACAACATCGTCTTGTCCCAAAGGGATCTCACGAGCTCTAGATAAAGAATTATCTAGGTGAATAAGATTACATAACCAACTAGGGCAAATATCCCAAATGTGAATCTCAAAAGTAGGCAAAATAACATTAGTAGCACAATGATTCAGGGTAGTCGGAGGCCCAGGATTCTTCTCACTTCCAGCAGCTTCGGTTTGACAAAAGTTGGAGTTATTCCTTCCGGATGTATTATCTTCTGTTGCTCTCTTCTTGGCAATTTGGTCAGCAACATGGTTACATTCCCGGTAGACAAAAGTGACTTGGCTATTAGCTTGTTTAATTTTTGCTGCAACCCGCAGCACCAAGTTCCTGTGTTGCCAGGTGGGCAGTCTTGTCCTGTTAAGAGTATCACAAGCATAGGAAGAGTCAGTTTGAATAACAAAAGATTGAAGATCCAGTTGGGAACAAATAAGCAAACCAATCTCAATAGCTCTAATCTCCGCAGTGTTAGAGTCGCAAACTCCTATAGAAGCGCTAGCTGCCCTAACAAATCCACCATCTGTATTCCTAATAATGCAACCCACATAAGCACAGCCCGTAGTTGGGGAAATAGCACAGTCTGTATTGAGACAGAGTATGCCAGCAGGAGGGGGAGTCCATCTGCAAAGGATGGTGGTTCTAGAGGAAGAATCCAAAGACTTGTTAGTAGTTTGAAAAATATCTTGAGAAGTTTGAAGTAATTCCTTCCGCATTTTGAAAATGTTAATTTCTTCATGCCTAAAGATCCAATTGTTTCTGGTTTTCCAAATGATCCAAAGACCAATAACATAGATAATAGTATCAGTTTCATTTAATTCCTTAGTGAAGATAATATCCCTAATATTAGCTTTTATCCTAGGGAAACTAGTGTTTCTAAAGTCCCTGAATTTAGGACAAGTGAAAAGGATGTGATTAATAGATTCAATATCCTTGTTACATAAAGAACATAAAGGTGTATCAATGCAATGTTTAGCAAATAAGTTCTCAGCAGTTGGCAGTTTATTAAGGATAGCAAGCCAAATAAAGAACTTGATTCTAGGTGGGATTTTGGATTTCCAAAGCCTCATCCAAGGCCATTGGACATCCTGAGCAACATGGAGAGAGGAAATATAGTTGTAAGCACTTTTAAGAGTAAACAGTCCAGATTTATGCCATTTCCAAATAATAGAATCCGGGAGAGAGTCATTTGGAATAATATCAGACATAATGGTAGAGACCAGGTCACAAGGTAAAACAGAGGTAAGCTTATCATAATTCCAGGAGTTATGAGAAAGGAAAAAGCTCAAGGGGGTGTCATCCAAGCAAGTGGTTCTCTGGAGGTTAGGGGTAAGGTCAACAGGGCTGGATCCATTGATCCAATTATCAGTCCAGAACTTAATGTTCTGTCCATTTCCAATTTGCCAGGAAATGGAGGATTCAATAAGGGGTCTGTGTTTGAGGAGTGCCTTCCAAAGCCAACTGTGGGAGCTTTTAACAGGGGCAAACTCCATTGTTATAGTATCCTTTTGGCTGTGTTTTCAAATTAAATTAAATCTTGCTTATCATATATTAACACTCATTCGAAGATACACATGTGAGATTGCCTCACCAATTAATCACTTTTTTAATTATTTTTTATTGTTTTTACGTTCTTATTTCTACGTTTTAGTATTTATTATTATAATTCAGGTTGTTGTAGTGTAGCGGTTTGGTGAATGGGTTATGAGCAGGGATCGATTCCTGCTCATACTAGTTATTTTTCAATTTTATATGGTTTTATATCTTAAATATTTTACTTCTATTTTTTTAAATTTTATATAATTCTACATATATTAAATATTTTTCAATTCTACTTTTAGCATGTATAGTGATATATTTGAGAGTTAACGACTAGAAATATAGTTCAATATTTTGTCCCTTTTGTATTTTGAGTTTTGATTTCCATTAGTTATTGTATTTTAAATTTATAAATTTATTGTAAAAAGTGAAATTTAAGAAAGAAATGAGAAAAGAAATATAAATGTGATGCTGAACTGCTAGAGCACATTTTTGTGTTGAAGGCAGCTGAGTAGAAGCTGAGTTTTAGTGGAATTCTGACGTAGCAGAGTTGATCCCCAACTTAAGGCTGAACTGCTGGAGATAGCCTAAGTGAAACATGACCGTTCCATTGATAACCTGGTAGGTTTGTTTGTGATCAAATCACTCTCATCAACACCGTTTGAGGAACTGGTCCTGAATATCGGAGTACGACCACTCAAGAACACACAATCACACATCAATCATGAAAGTGAATACGTACTCGACTCTTTCTTTGCTCACTACGTTTCTACTCCACTAATTTTTTCTCGGTTAAAGTTGATATATATATATATATATGTCATACTAATAAACTATTTCCCCTAACACTTGTTTCTTTAACACTTTAATATAAGAAGTGGGATTCGATTTGGTAATTACTCAAAAGCACAACTTAATTAGAACAAAGACACACGATCATCACTCACTCCCGTCGACGTCAAAGGGACTGCAGTTTATTATTTTACTTTATATTTAATTTACATACGTGTGATTTCACATGAATTAATTAAAATACCTAATCAAATTGACTTATACTAATTAAATCGACTTTATTAAAGAAGAAGCCATTGATCTATTTCCTAGTGTTGGACGACAGACAAATGTAGTGGAGCCATAATCTTATTCTTCCTTTTCCTTTTGCCTTCTTCCTAGACGGCCAAGACAATGGAAGAACAACCTCTTGTTACGTGGTCAACTCTATTCATGACCAAATATATCCAAAATGACAAACAATATCGTGTGAATCATCATGTAATAAGATATTTTTTAAACGCACTATATTAATGTCTAGTAGCATTGTAGATGACATTCTGAAGTGCAAGACGTGCAACGTGACACTATTCATACTAGAATACTGAATACGTATAGAATTATTCGAATGAATGTGTATGGACGGACATACGTCGTGTCGTGTGTGTCGCCTAAGGGAAACAATTCTGAATATGTTTAAGGACGACGCAGGCTGCAATGAAATGTATGGAGTAGCAATAGGAAACAAATCTGAAGGCAGGCCCAAAAATGATTTTGGTTCACAGAAATGGCCCACCAACAATCACTCTCTTGGGTCAATTCTGCCCAAGTGGTCCAAGGTTTTCAAAGCGATGGGTCATGGGCGTCACACAACTACACGGTATTCACAGAAAGAATATCTTGGGTAAATTACATTCTTTGAATGGTTTACAAACATGTTTTCAAAAAAAAACAAAGTGTCCTAAAAAATTTCAAATAAAGGAAAACAGTAATAATCTGTACAAAATATGTTACATTTAAGCTGTACATTTTGCACAAATTATAACACAATTGCACCCCAAATGTACACATTTCCAACTAAAATCTGTACATTTGTGATCAATATAATGTTTGTCACTATTTTGCCTTTTTCTGAAATCACGTATCCCAAGAGGTACCGGCTTGTAATCCTCCCGAATATCTTCTTCACAAATACTCCGAGTCATACAAGAAATATCCCAAGTACAATACCACATACACCAATGACCAGTGTAAAGTTAGAACGAAGCCCTGCGTTCATATCACCTTAAAGTCAGTTTAAGGTAGTTCACTTCAGATCAGATCAGTTTAGAATTCTTCTGCGGAAAAGTCGAAGCGGTACCTTATATGTGTAGGAGAACTGAATACCACAAGTTGTTTAAAATGGAGTTCATTTTGTGGTGACTGGTGATTGGTGTGTTGGACCCTGTTAAGGAACAATAATTAGAAAAACCCAACATACATTATTGTTAATTTGGAAGGAGAAAGAGAAAGAAGGGAGTTATGAAAGATAAGTAAGCTTGCTTCTAGCAAAGACAAAACTGGGCACTACTTGTTAAGCATGTAATGATGGAGGAATGAATGAATGGACTGAGCAAGCATTCAAGTGTAAAACACGTTTCGGCACCACAAAGAGGACCACCTGCCTGCCCATCAGCCCATCAATTGAATTGTGTGTTTCATATACTTCTTCATTTAGACTTATGTCTCTTCCTCTGCGTGGCTTCCCTCATAACCAATGCTAGATTTTAAGTTTTAACCTACAAATGATGCCACCCGAATAGTTGCGTTCTTCAATTAATCTGTAATAGCGACTCATTTGGTTAAAACAGAAAGTGATAGTTCATTGTTTGTACGTGAAATTTGTACGTCATAAGGATAAACAGTTAACAAGTCGCAGGTCACTAATGTGTTCCGGTGAGGTAACCCATCATTTAGTTATAATCCAAGGGTAGTATTTCGTTCATAGTATGTGTTGCAGGTTACTCGCTAACTCGTGGATGAGTGCCTTGAAACTAAGGTCATTTCCCATAAGACAAGATAGTCAGAAATCCCAGAGTTTAGTTCCTATGACTATGAGGTTCCAGAGATCATTTTGAAATGATTTTGAGCAGTTTTGTGATTCTAGTAGAGATGTGTCACTATTAAATACTACTGGCTAATGGTCTTCTTTATGAGGAAATTCTATGTAGTGGTCATCTAGGTTGCGCCTGCGATGCAATGCGACCCCTATAGTAGCATGACGGTCTCCGTGCCTGCGATGCAATGCGACCCATGTAGTGGCGTGACCCCCTATAGTAGCATGACGGTCTCCGTGCCTGCGATGCAATGCGACCCATGTAGTCGATGCAATGCGACCCATGTAGTGGCGTCGCGGTCACGGACAGACCGGCCACCATAATTCAGTCACCACTCTATCACTACAACATTTTTTAGTGCTGCAAGGTGGGTGTAAGAGTACATCAATATGTAACTTGCTCAGGAGTCAGGACAAAAAGAAAACATCTTACCCCCAAATGACATGATTGAATTACAAAGCAGTACACCAAGTTTCTGCAGATTAGGATATAAAAAAGTGCTGGAAATTATATATTTCAATACCTATTTACATGAATGACACAATAAGAAAACTTCTAATCCCAAATTCACAACATATCTGTATCTACATTACATAAGATAAAAGTACTGGAATACTCTCTACTTGCTAAGCTTTGAGGTTTTACCTGACAAAGCACCAAGAGAACTTGGCTTCCCTTGACACTACCTTAGTTTCTGTGTACAATAGCATTTTGATGTGTCATTCTGAAGCTGCTATAGTCCTAGAAGAGTCACTGCAACCGGGGCTATGGCATGTGCAATCTTTGGTAGTGACGGATATGTCAATGTTCCTAGTATAAACCAGTTCAAGCTCAGAAGAGCAACTGCTTCGGATGCAGGTTTGTGTTCAAGGGAGGAGAAATACTGGATCACGCTCATCAATGACATGAACACAACGATGAAAAGAGCCACCAACAGAGGCATGCAAGGATCCTCAGCTTTCCATACGATAATCCCAACCACAACCGACAATATCGCACTGAAGAAGCTCCGAGACAGAGCAATCTCCCTCTGTTTTGTCAATATATCATTAGTCTTCAAAGCCTTCGATTCAGATTCTCCAAGATCTCGGCGTACCATTTCTTTGTTTGTTTTATAATCATCACGGGAAGTCATTGATGATGTCCTGAAATCATTCACATCCTTGGTGCGATAGATGTATTTTGTTTCACTTGGAGTTTTGTAGTTACCAAGTGCTTCATCTTGACCCTGTTTTGATTTCTTCATTTCTTCTCTCAATACTCGTACCTGTTCAAATAAAACTTAGCACCCATTATATGAGTAACAAGAATGCATTCATGCAGATAACTAAATGACAGAATAATCAAAATTTGACTAGGTAGTAGAAGTAATAAATAATGTAGGAAGTCACAATTTTTACCTGCCCCTCAAGCAACTCAATTTTAGCAATGGCTTCGTCATGTTCATCTTCGAGTTCTACTAACATTGCTTCCACAACTATCCGTTCTTTATTAGCCATGTTGAGTCGTCCCATTATCTCTTTCTTCTCCCAAATTACATCCTCCAGTTCGGAATTAAGTCTATGCAGTTGCATCTCCAGCTGTGAATTCAACCTTTCCACGTTAATAAAATTTCCAATATACGAAAACTCATGCCAAATTACATTACTAATTAATCTCATTCTTGATAGAAAACAGGTAGTTTGCAATGAAGAACTAGCTTCTACGAAGTGTTTACCGATCTTTCCCTGTACAACGCGGTGAGTGCACGGAAGGGTAAAGACAATGCAGCAATTATCCAGGTGGCAATCTTCCATAGTATTGCGAAATGAAGGTAAACAGCGGATTTGAGCAGCTCGATGCAGGTCTGGACGACTAAACAGGTGCAGCGGATACAAAATTGACAACATAGCTCAAGTAAAAGGAAAGGCTTTGTAATCAAGTCCATTAGTAAAAGTCCACCAGCTCAAACAACTTGGATAAAATATCCGGCACTGCTACACGGAGTTCTTCATTTACAAAGAAATTAACAGCTGGAAGGAAAGCACATGTTACAACTTACAAACAAGAAAACTGTGAAACATAAAATCTGAGCAATGCAGTTTATTCGTTAATGCGGCGACTAATATAAGTAGAATAGGTAATATCCCAAAATTGTAGCTTAAGCAGGGTACAAGGCACACTTAGCAGTCCCACCTGATTCAAGGCATTTGCCTTGTATTCTGATTCATAGCATTTGCCTTGTATTTATTGTACTTTTGTCAAACACTCCCACTTCAATTTCTAGTATGATACAACAATTTTATTTTTATTGTAGATTTTACTAATTAACTTGTAAATGAACAACTTTCATGACGACAATGTCCGGAATATTCAGGTATGCGTGATGACTATTTTCAATACTACATGTCTACATTGGTTAATCCTGTTTGGAAATTAGTCACAGCCTCACAGGCAAGTGATTTCTGAGTTCAGCTCCGCCAGCGAGCTCAAGAATCAAGATGAAGTAATACTAGACAGTAGAGCAGTTAAATTCACGGAGTTCATAAATCTGAGGCAGTCAAGGTATAATCATGAGTCCAGTTGATATGGGTGATGACTATTTTCAATACTACATAGGTTAATCCTGTTTAGAATTAGTCACAGGGCAACGCGATTTCGAGTCCAGCTCCGCTCCGCCCGTGGTAATACACTAATACTAGACACTAGAGCAGTTACATTCATGCATTTGATACATCTGAGGCAGTCAAGATATAATCAGTAGAGAATGGTGGATAATTTGTGTACCTATCGAGAAGATAAATAATTAGTCTAGTTTGGACAATTCCATATCGTTTAAACCGGGTGGTGCTGAAACAATTCAAATAGATGAATTCTGCAATATAATTTACCCCAATTACTCGATGAGAAGGATGGGAGAGTGAAGAAACAGAATAGGCATATAGTATGTAATGGGGGTAACAACTAGCAAGACAATTAGCATAAAATCAAACACCTGGTGAGCATATAGCAATGAAGAAAGAATGATAAATAGAGAATGTAGAGCAGAAGTCATAGGTTACCTGGAGACGGTGCAGTTGGGATAGTAAGAGGAAGAATGTTGCAAGGAAGGAGGAGAGAGGCGATGGAATTGTAGTACTAGTAGTAGTGAAGTGACACGTATGGTTGCATGAAGCTGACACGTTCTCTCTCTCGCTCGCTAGCTCATTCCTTGTTGGGGAAAGTGAAAGTAAGTGATTATCTTAATGGAGTAGTCCAGTCCAGTCCAGTCCACGCTATGGTTTAGAAGCAGAAGTGGTATATTTTAATGGCTAGAGATGAGGATGAATTGAGATGATGATCATCAGCATTCAACATTCACCCAAACAAACCAAAACTGTTGTTTTTTCTTTGCTTTCTCATTGCTCTCCTGCGTTGTTTAATAGTATGGCAGTAGTCTTGTAATCTATACTGGCGTGTCAGTCCGTTACGTTACAGAAACTGACTGGTCTTTTGAGTCAGATTTGAGACTCAGATGAACCTTATCTAGCTTATTTTAGTATACGACTAGCCAGCCTTTCTGCTTTGCTTTCTTTTGCCGCACCGTTCCGAGTCACCGCGCCTCATTAGTCTTCCCTCAAACGTCATCTTCTTTCCCTTCCTTCCTTTATCTACTAGGATAATTAATCTATGCACCCTGGACCTTTCTTATACTACCAAACTACCACACCCCCGATGTTCACATAATAATTTCAGGGATTACCCCTGCTGAATCACAACTTCTCATTCGAGTTCCATTAAATGTAACAATAACATTTAAGTCCTAAATTCAGTTTTTAATAAACACCAACAAACACATATTTATAATTTGGACTAAACTGTAATTTTGACACTTTATATAATTTCACATTCACCCCTTTACAATTTTTCACATCTATATCCTTAAGTTTTTAAAATTAAATTTTAATCCTAATTTACAACTTTCTTCAAAATGAGTCATCTTCTCCAAATAATTTTCTTCTCCAACAAAACTCAATTGATGAAACCTTCATCAAATGCAAGATCCATCTTTCTCCTTCTTCCCTCCTTTCTTCTTTCTCTTTTTTTTTTTTTTTTAATTTGGCCGGAATGATTCCGACCAGCTTGCCCAGATCTGGGCGAGCTAACAGCTCCAACGGGAGCTGTTTGACAGCTACCTCCGGAGCTGTTAGCTCGCCCAGATCTAGGCGAGCTGACAGCTCCAACGGGAGCTGCTTGCCGGAATCCGGTCGGCAAAAAAAAAAAAAAAACAAACAAAAAGATAGAGGAGAAAGGAGGAAGAAGGAGAAAGAAAGGAGGGAGATGGATCGTGCATTCCCAATTATTTTGATGAAGGTTCCATTAATGGAGTTTTGTTGGAGAAGAAAATTATTTGGAGAAGATGACTTATTTTGAAAAAAGTTTGTAAATGAGGGTTAAAATTTATTTTTAAAAACTTGAAGGATATAAATGTGAAAAATTGTATAAGGCTTGTTTGGTTACTTAACTATATGTTTTAAAAAAAATTGATTTAGGACTTTTATATAATTGTTTCATGTAATAGGATTCATGTGTAATTAGAAAATCTAATAGGTGTAGTGGATGAAATTCGCCTTAATTTCTATTTCATTCAACATTCACATAATCGTCCTGTCTGACATCAAGTTTCCAGAAAAACAAGACACCTAGCCTGAATCTCATTAATTACATCATTGGTATAGCCGTACATTAGTACTAATTTAGTGCTCCCTCCGTCCGCCGAATTGAGCCCCATGAGGGTTTGAGCACATTATTTAAGGAGTAGTATATATATTGGTATATAGTA
>JAYMSL010004297.1:0-11263 GCA_036897195.1 Plantago coronopus | reverse complement strand
GTTGTTAATGGCAAAACAACCCTGCAATCCTGACGTGTATGCTTATAGTGCTATTATTGATAGATTGTGCAAAGATACAAAGGTTGATGATGCTCTTTCTCTATTTTCTCAAATGCTTCACAAGGGCATTTCACCAACCGTCGTCACTTATAATTCATTGATTCGAGGCTTATGTGTTTCCGAAAGATGGAAAGAGGCTGAAGACTTGATGGATGAGATGGTCATCGGTGATATCCATCCAAATGTTGTTACATTTAATACATTGATAGATGCACATTGCAAGCAAGGAAAGGTTAGGGAAGCTGAGCGGTGGTTGCAGGTTATGACGCAGAGAGGTGTTGCTCCTAATATTATTACGTACAGTTCGATGATAAACGGATATTGCCTTCGAGGAGAAATGAAGAGGGCAAGAAAAATATTCAAGTTAGTTCTCGATTCTGGTTTGAAGCCCGATGCAGTCACATATGGTAGTTTGATGGATGGGTGTTGTAAGAAGGGTGACGTGGATGCCGCTTGGAGACTTTTCGCTGAAATTCCACGTGCAGGATTAGAGCACAACAAATGCACTTATAACATCATATTGCGTGGCTTATTTCGTGATGGAAGGATAGATGACGTCTCAAAGGTTTTGAACGAGATGAAAGCACACCATGTAGCTCCCGATTTGATGCCTTACAGTAGTTTGATAAATGGTTTCTGCAAGAATCACGAGATTGGTGAGGCATTTTCAGTTTTACGTATTATGGAAGACAAAGGTATTTGTCCAAACGTTATTACATACAACACCCTTATTCATGGATTATTTGAAGATGACAAATTTGATACTGCAATGGATCTTTTCCATTCACTTCCTTCTAAAGGGTTGCAGCCCAACGTTAGGACGTTTACGATAATTATTGGTGCACTTTGCCGAAAAGAATTTCTAGACGAGGCAAAAGGTATGTTTGTGGATATGGAAACACGTGGTTGTGCTCCCGACAGTGTCACATACAGTGTTTTTGTCAAAGCTTGTCTGCAACAAAATGAGTTTCTCAAAGCAAAGCCAATATTGGAAGAAATGGTCAGAAAAGGAGTTTCACTGGAAAAAACTGTATTTGACAAGCTGTGCCGTTATTGTAAAGATGATTTTGTAGATACAGTATTTTTGGATATGATTCCAGATCTATTACCGGAAGACGGCTGATCCAGGTTCTGCTTCTCGAGTGATTTTCTTTTGTTTCTTGTGTTTGTTTTTGTGTTTTGCTGTATCATGATCATCGCCATATGTTGTTGAAAATATTTTATGCTTGGTCATTAGAAGCTGTCTCCACATTTACATAATTCGGTTCCTTTTATTTCAATCCAGTTACTTCTAGTTCAAATGATTTCTGTATTTAGCCTGTAATACTTCTTTTCACTTTCTGATAATCGTCGAAGGATATTATTACTTAGAAACTGTTAACTTGTACTCATGTTCTCCAGGATATGACAAAAAAAGCTTGTTACAATTGAATGTTCTTTCTTATCTCTGTTAGTAACAAAACGTTTCAGCAACGGTATGTGGTGAATTGATCACTCTTCATACACTACAAATTATAACGACTCTGAAGAACATGATCAGAAATTCATAATCGTAGACAGATCAGCCAAGTTGATTAATCAAGCGTCGAAATGGAAAAATACACTAACATTAGATGCTTATACAACACAAAATTAGGCTACTTCCACGCTGAATTCACATTATACAATCGCAAAAAGATCACACCATGCCCCTTATCCTGAAATACTGACAACTTGTACTCAGCCAAGTTGATTAGTCAAGCGTTGAAATGGCTTACAAACTAGCTGCCTTTGTTTTCGTGCTTCTGTACTTCACTCACGCTTAGTACTGCTGGAAGAAGAAAACTTGGACAGATGATCTGATGATCAGTCCAAGTTCTGCAAATACTAATGCAGATTGAATTTCATATTAGCTGAGTCTAAAGCCATGCAGCTCAATTAAGCTCGGTTTGATCTCATTCTCATTCTTTATCAGCTGCTAAATATTACTTTCTCCAACTTAAAAATGCATAATAAAACATAGTAGTAGTCATAAGAAAAGTACAGAAGCATCAGTAATAGTATTTCAAACATATATAAACATGGGGAAATTCATGAACTGCACAAAATCGTCAGTGATTACTCATACGTGCTACCTAAAGGACCATACGACGACAAAGAAAGAGATTCAATTAACGGAATCCAACCAGCAGTGCGTTTTTTACCATAAGGACGACCACGATAACGAACTAACTCAAGAGATTGGCTCTCTAAGTTGTACAGAAACATCTTCTGTTGCATCCAAAAGACAGCAGCAACCGGATTGGATGGAATCAATGCTTCCATTATAATAACACGGTCTGCAGATCCACGAGCTGTTTCTTTAAACTTTCTCTTCATGCTTTTTAACACCAATCCCATTTCATTATACAGAGAAGTAACATCAATGGTGTGCATTAAGATCCATTGGTCCCCGGGTATGGTTGTGGCACGCTTGTAACTATAATAATCATCAATTGGAAGCTTCCAAAACTCTAAAATCCCGTTGCTGTGGAAGAACTTCCCATAACCAGAGCTAATCCACAACAGATCATCCGTGGATGACCTTGTAGCAGTTATGAATTCATCACAGACAGGTAGCTTGATTATATGAACACAGTTTTCTTCTCTATTTGAATTATAGATGACCATACACCTAGTGTTCCCAGAACTACACCAATGGAAAACACCTTTGCAGACAAACATGAGATCTAACCGATCAGGGATGACATCGTTTGCAACAAGTGTCGACGTTGCCCATCTCCCAGTCTCGTAAGAATAAGTCTCTATGTTCAAACTTCTTCTTCCTTCCATAATATAAGACTTGTAGACAATCCCAACAACTCTGAAACTCGGTACAAATTCTTTCATATTTTCTTTGCAAGCTAATCCAACCCCATAGAGTCCACGGGGTACTGTTCTGTGTGGCGGTAACTGGACCCATTTTCTAGTCAGGGGGTTCACAACGTGATATCTGCAGACTGCAGTTACTCTTACCGGATTTGCAGAACTCGGTACATAAGAAGAGACCATCCAAGGAATACGTAAAGTCACCAAAATTATTTGGCAACGGCTTAATCTTTTGCTCATCTTTTTGCATAATAGTCAAAATATTCAGGCCAGGAACTTTTGCATAACGCCAGCTCTTTTGGACGAATGCCAGGAGACGTCCACCAGCTCCTGAACGCTGCAGTTTACTTGCTCGAGAGCGATAACTCTCCCGAAAGAGAGGATCAGCAATAATTTGATTCCATCTCTTTGAGACACACCTGAATTTGAAGATGGACTTTGGTGGCAAAAGAACTAGTATCTCAATCAGCAGCTCATTATTCCATTCCACTTCTTCGGCACTAATCAGTTTGCGTTTCTTTAACAACGACGTCCTCATTCTGCCAATTTAATATCCAAGTACAAAACGTCCAAACAATGAACAAATAATTCAGAAAACAAGAATGACACAAAGAAAGCAGAGCGAAAAAAAAGCTAGAGTGAAACAGAACCAGCGGTTTCGATAACTCCTTACTCTTGGATCACTTATGTATCGAATACGGACTTGATTTATTAAAGAATAATTCTTTTTATTATTGCTTAAGAAAATTTCTTAAAACTTAATCTCTCAATTTTTCATAATGATATCACACATTGATACCTCCTCTATTTATAGAAGAACAATTAACTCCTAATCCCAATTGAATTCTAATTAAATCCTATTCCTAATTACTCGATATCTCCTAAAATATGTATATTTAGATCTCTCCTAAATATTTTACCATATATTTAAGTAACTACTAAAATATGTATATTGAGATATCTCTTAAATATCTTGAAAGTTACGCAAACACATACTTCAACATCAAATTACAGATTCTAAAAGCAGCATCTCATAATTCTGGATAAAAATTATTTAAAAAAAACAAAAAACAAAAAAAAAAAAAAAGAAATTGGGATTGTTTACCTCGTCCAATTTGATTGTTAGTCTGTCTGGCTTTGAAGAAATATTGTATGTGAAGTAACCTAAATCTAATTTCGAATTTTCAGAATCTCAATTTAGGTGAATTAGGTTATTTACTCAATTTGGGATTTTGTCTAAAAGTTTATATGGGCTTTCTTTGGGCTTTTGTCTAAAAATTTATTTGAACTTTCCTTTCTTCGTTTACTAGTCTTTGTGACTTAACCGGTTTGGATTTTGAAATATACTTTCGTTCGAATTGATTTTCAACCAAAAGTTAATACATAGAGTAAATCTTATTTCACCTTATTTCAATTATATTCAGTTCAGTTTAATCTCAATTTAGTGTAGTTTATTTCACTTCTGTTCAGTTTATTTCATTCTCTTCTATAAATGGCAGTAGAATTAGAGTTCTTAGCAAGCAACTCTTGTACAGCAAATTTCAAGCTATATAATGGAAATTCCTCCATTAAACTTCATAGAGTTGTAGTTCTCATTTTTTAACATGGCACGGGTTCCGAGTGAATAGGCTTTGTGTTGTATTAAAATTTCGAGAAAGATTGTTGCTTATCCGTTTTCAACTCTAGTCTTTCACTCCTCTTATTACTCTTCTTCTGGTATGTTGCTACTAGAAAAGAAGCCCCTCAAACACCTGAAACCACCGTCGCGATTCTCGTCTCTGACCCATACAATCTCTATTACATTCACCACTCTGAAAATGCAACTTCAGGAGCCATGTGTTGTCTTGTGCAAGAACAACTATCATGGTCCGAAGCCTTTAACATGTTCTCTTGAAATCAGAAACAAAACTGGTTTCATTGATGGTACCATCACTCAGTCCCAACTGCTAAAGAAAGTTGCGGAAAATTGGGCATTAGCTACTCTAAACCTAGTGACCTGAGAGTCTTTCAACTCGAATAAGAACTCTCCAATGCTACTCAGGGAAATGGATCTTTCTCTAGGCTCACTGCCTTATGGGAAGAATTAAGTGATTATGATCCATAACCTGAATGTGATGCAAGGAGGGTACTTGCAATATATCTGAAAAGTTGGAGAAGGCTGATCAAGAAACCAACGAGATCTTGAAGTTTCTAAAGGGTTGGTCTGAGGGCTAATGGGCTATGGCGTATTAGAGGAGCTACTATCATTATGGATCCTAAGCCCTCACTTGACAAGGCTTATGCTCTTGTTCTTCAAGAAGAAACTCAGAAGAATTCCGTATCTGCTGTTGTAACTCAGACAGCCACTTCTGCTCTAGCTGTTGGTTACAAAAGGAAGGACAAGAAAGACATGATTGTCCCAACTGTCCATCCTTGAGCAACCACACGGTGGAGACTTGCTATAAGGTTCGTGGCCATCCTCGGAAAAGGCCAAATGATAACAACTCTAGAGGCAATTACAGAGGCAGATGAGGTAGAAGTAATTTTGGTTCAAGACAAAACATGACCGGTTTTGTTCAGACTGGAGAGCAGGAAAATCATATGTTCACAATCACCAGTGACCGGCCATCTGCAACAGGTTGTTGCTCAAGCTGTGAAAAGGAACAGCTCTGCTCTGATGAACAAACAACAAGCTGGAACAAGGCAGAAGGAGGTCAGAACAACAAGGATATATGCAGAGGCCAACTGTGTTGACATTCATTCGGACTCTTGAGGTGTCATTCATACGTAAAAATGGCTTGTGGATCTGGAGCATCAGACCACATTATACGTTCAGAAAAATTATTTACTAAAAATTCAAGAAAAATTCTGCATTTGTCCAGCTACCAAATTCAAATAAAACCCGAATAACACATGTAGGTGATATAGAAATAACTGGAAAAAAAATCATCTTAAAAGATGTTTCATGTGTACCCACATTTAAACTCAATCTAAATAAAGCATGTAAAGAAAGTAAAATTTCTTTCATTTTTAATAAGAATCATTGTTCTATAATGCAGACCACCAGTTGATTGATTCACTCATGGATCAGGATAGGGCAGATTGAGGCAAGAAAGGGACTCTACAATACGAAGCATCTATCTACAGCACCTAAGGCACTAACTAGTATAAAAGACTTTCGTTTACCTAATCCAGAAGCCAGCACCGATCAAAATGCCAGTGATGTTGAAGCTGCTGCACTTGAAGATCATGTTTGGCATTTTAGATTAGGGCATCCTGATGTAGCTAGAACTGCTGTTATAACATCAAGTAATCCTACACACCACAACAAAATGGTATGAAGACTTTCGCAATAAGAAACCTAATTACAAAACTAGATTATGAATACCTTTGGATGTCTATGCTTTGTTTGTTTCCAGAGAATATGTAGAAAGAAGAAAACTAGACCCCAGATTACAAAAATGCATTTTCCTTGGATATATTCCTAATGTGAGAGGATATAAAATGTTTGATCGAAATAAGAGAAACATACTAATATCCAGGATTGTGCTAGAGAACCTTTTTCCCTTATGAGGAACTCAATATAATCAAGAAGACATTGCTATTAAAACACCAATCTTCTGTGATGATGATTGGGAAAGAATAGCAGTATCAAAAGGACAGCAGGAAACTATAATCGAACAGGATCGAAATCAAGTAATTGAACATGATGTAATTCAAGAACCTACAGAAAATAATCAGCTGCAGTAATCTAGAGGACATCAGTATTCACTCATTCTTTATATTGCTAAGTGCTAACTGTGTGATGGAATCAGGGCCTAACTGCTGCCTCAACGCTTCGAAGCCATTTCAAAGCCGCGAACAAGCAACGGCAACAAAGAACATTGTCCATCTATGGAACAGCGATGTTAAATGTCAGATCAGTTTCTGAAGAACATGTCTGCACTTATAAAATCTAGAACAATACTGGAGATTACTAATGTATCCAGGATATTATGGAATATGGCAGATGAATCTTGTTACTAGTAAAATGGATGTTCTTTTGTCTCTGTATGTAAAAAAAGACGTTTCAACAACGGTATGTGATGGATTGAGATTCCCCTGATTGATCACTATACATATACTATAAATACGCTACAGAACATGAACATGATCATAGACAAATAAGCCAAGTAGATTGTGCTCGTGCTGTTGTTCTTGACCTTGACCAGTGCTGGAAGATCAAAACTTGGACAGCAGTTTATCAGTCTAAGTTGAAAAGTTTGAAAAGAAAGGAGAGGGAAGAAAAAGAAAAGAAAGAAGACGACAAAGACGTGGAAAGCAGAATCACAAGTCAGAAAGAAGAAGAGGAGGAGGAGCAAAATGAAACAAGAAGAGAGAAAGAAGAAGCTAGCTCCCTTGCCACGACCAGCAACCAACCAGAAAAGAAAACAAAGAAGAAGCAGCCCGGTTCCAGTTCTCCCGGAGCAACAGAAAGAAGACAAAATAAGTATCACCTTCCAATCTAGGACGGTCTGCTTTTCAATCCCAGACTTCCGATCCTGCACTACTTGACTCTAGACACCAACCAGTACGATCAGCCAATGGAAACCACATAAAACCGTGTAGCCCAATGCAGATGGGATATCGTATTAGTTAATTTATATTTAACTGAGTCTAAGGAGCAGCTCAATTGAGCCCATTATCAGCTGGTTTAGGCAGAATGACAAAGTTTCGTTTCTTAATTTCTTTAATCAATCGACTATTTCTAAGATAACTGCTTCTAAATGTTACTTTCTTCATCATCAAAATGCTAGAAGTCATGAAATGTATAAAACATAGCAGTCTGGATAAGAAAAGTACAGAAGCATCAGTAATAGTATTTCAAACAAAAATATGAGGTAATTCATGAACTGCGCAAAATCATCAGTGATTACGCATAAGTGCTACTACCTAAAGGACCATACGATGACAAAGAACGAGATTCAATTAAAGGAATCCAACCAACAGTGCATTTTTTACCGAAAGGACGTCCACGGTAACGAATTAACTCAAGAGATTGGCTCTCTAAGTTGTACAGAAACATCTTCTTTTGCATGTAAAAGACAGCAGCAACTGGATTGGACGGAATCAATGCTTCCATTTTAATAACAAGGTCTGATCCACGAGCTGTTTCTTTAAACTTTCTCTTCATGCTTTTTAACACCAATCCCATTTCATTATACAGACAAGTAACATCAATGGTGTGCATTAAGATCCATTGGTCCCCGGGTATGGTTGTGCCACGCTTGTAACTATAATAATCATCAATTGGAAGCTTCCAAAACATTACGATCCCGTTACTACGCAAGAACTTCCCATAACCTGAGCCAATCCACAAGAGATCATCCGTGGAAGACCTTGTAGCAGTTATGTATTGATCACCATTGATAAGCTCAGGCAGCTTGATTATATGAACACAGTTTTCTTCTCTATTTGAATTATAAATGACCATACTCCTAGTGTTCCCAGACCTACACCAATGGAAAACACCTTTGCAGACAAGCACGAGACATAACCATGCAGGGATGACATCGTTTGCAACAAGTGTTGACGTTGCCCATCTCCCAGTGTCGTAAGAATAAGTCTCTATGTCCAAACTTCTTACCGCCATACTGTGATAAGACTTGTCAACAATCCCAACAACTCTGAAACTCGGTACAAGTTCTTTCATGTTTTCTTTGCAAGCTAATCCAACCCCATAAAGTTTATTGGGTACTGTTGTGTGTGGCGGTAACTGGACCCATTTTCTAGTCAGGGGGTTCACAACGTGATATCTGCACTCACTCTCATGGGATTTGCAGAAGTCAGTACATAAGAAGAGACCATCCAAGGAATGCGTAAAGTCACCAAAAGTATCTGGCAACGGCTTAATCTTTTGCTCATCTTGTTGCATAATAGTCAAAATGTTCAAGAACGGACGAGAATCTTGATCAA
This sequence comes from Plantago coronopus, assembly GCA_036897195.1. Lineage (NCBI taxonomy): Eukaryota > Viridiplantae > Streptophyta > Magnoliopsida > Lamiales > Plantaginaceae > Plantago > Plantago coronopus. The sequence continues at coordinate 2,422 of JAYMSL010004297.1, read as the reverse complement.
CAAACCGAGGCCCCCATTTTTCTTGGACGAATGCCAGGAGACGTCCACCAGCTCCTGAATGGAGCAGTTTACTTGCTTGAGAGCGATAACTCTCCCGAAAGAGAGGATCAGCAATAATTTGATTCCATCTCTTTGAGACACACCTGAATTTGAAGATGGACTTGGGTGGCAAAAGAATTAGTATCTCAATCAACAGATCATTATTGCCTTCCACGTCTTCGGCACTAATCAGTTTGCGTCTCTTTAACAACGACGTCCTCATTCTGCCAAGATTCATTCAAACAGATAGCACACTTTAATATCCATATGTTGTAAAAGTACTCAGGAAACTCTCGAGTTTGAAGAAGTACTGCATGGTGTTTAGAGTAAAAACATAACCAGGCTTTCTGAAGTATATATGCTGACCTTGGCACTCCAATTGTGACAACTGGTTTGATATATTTCAAGTACAAAACGTCCAAACAATAAACACAAAATTGAGAACACAAGAAATAAAACCAAGAAAGCAGAGGAAAAAAAGCTTGAGTTAAAGAGAACCAGGGGTTTCGATAACTCCTTACTTCAGCATCAAATTACAGATTCTAAAAGAATGATCTCATAATTCTGGATAAAAATTACTTTAAAAACAAATAGCAAAAGTATTTGGGATGGTTTACCTTGTCCAATTTCTGGGTTTGAAGAACTATTGTAGGTGAAGTCGTCCTGAATAACCTAAATCCAATTTGTGATTTTCAGAATCCCAATTTAGGTTAATTAGGTTAATTACTCAATTTGGGCTTTTGTCTAAAAGTTTATTTGGGCTTTCCTTTCTTCGTGTACTAGTTAACTGATTTTTTTGGGAGACTTAAAAGGGCCGGTATGTACTTCGGCACCTCCTTTCAATAAACGGTAAATTACATCTAGAGGATGGTTTACAAACATGATTTTGAAAAAAGTAAGTGTTCAAAAAAATTACAAATAAAAGTAAAACAGTAATAATCTGTACATTTTACGAAAATATGTACATTTAAGCTGTACATTTTGCACAAATTATAACACAATTGCACCCCAAATGTACACATTTCCAATTAAAATCTGTACATTTGTGATCAATATAATGTTTGTCATTATTTTGCCCTTTATTGAAAGCACATATCTCAAGAGGTACCGGCTTGTAATCTTCCTTTCAATAAACGAAAAGACAGTAACCTCAATGTTGATCAAATTTAGCCATGTAGAAATACCATTATACCCCTCATCAATTGAGTTGTTTGTAACGGTTCCGCACTGTTGTTCTGCCATTCCTCGTTCCAAACGCCTGCTTTACAGAGAAAGCAATTGTCACCTCCTACCATTCACTGCCTCCTTTTGAAATCAAAGCTGTTGACCTAACCCTCCTTGTAATTTTCCTGATTTGTTACTTAGAACCGGTCTGGACGTTGAAATATACTGTCGGCCGGCTTGATTTTCAAGTTTCAACCAAACGTCAAAATATAGAATAAAGTTTTTTTTTTTAGTTCACTTTATTCCATTCAATTTAGTTTTGTTCAGTTAAAATCAATTAATTATCTTCAATTTAGTTCAGATTTGCATAGTTCAAATTTATATTTTAATTCAATTCAGTTATAATATCCGCTTAATTGAGTTTATTTCAATTCAATTTGATTAAGTTCAGAGAATATAAGGTGAATTGAACTGGTCCTGGGTTAGTTGCGAAGTTAGTTTAACGGTTAAGGGTAATACGAATACTCTAAGGTCTAAAGTAAAGGGATTTTCTAAAATTAGGTCGGCTTCGAACAGACTTGACCTGAATGCAGGTTATTGTTAGATAATTGTAACATGGTAAATCAATCTAATTCATAAATTTGTGCTCGAAATCAATTTTGTATCGTTCCTAGGCACGATCTCATTTAAATTATTATGTTTAATAATAACAATTGTCTAATAACTACTCCCTCTTTTAATAAAAACTTCCTAACTTTTCTTTTTTTTGCGTTACATTACAAACTTTGAAAAATTGATTTTTTAGACCTAAATGTAATTGTTTGTATAATACTATGTAATGCAATGCGCCCTCCTTAATATGGGATGGAGGAGTATTTTGCCCTATATAGAATCCGGCCTTTTCTTGATACAGTTCCTACAACAGAAAGTCCCACACCTTCTTCCTCCTTTGTATGCAGCCATGATTCATGGAAGTAGGAGAATTTCAGCTCTGGGTGTTATTAAGAACCCATCTATTTTCTTCATCTCTTCTTCTTCTTCTCCTTTATTCCATACAAGAACTATTTGTGCCAAAAGACAACTCAAAAAGCCCAGTCGTTTGGATTTCTCCGGTGTAAATAAGGTCAGTGATGCTACTGCTTTGTTTCGTGTTATGCTCAATATGGATCCTCTCCCTTCTGTTGTCCAATTCAACAAGTTAATGAGTTTAGTTGTTAAA
>JAYMSL010004296.1:0-11265 GCA_036897195.1 Plantago coronopus | reverse complement strand
ATTCTTAAACATAACATCACTAATTCCTTAACATCACAAAACATCACGTATTTAGCACAAAAATAAATATGTTAATAACAAAAATCGTGAAAGTTTTGTACCTAAATATGTGTTGTTCTGTGTCTAAATACGTGTTGTTGTGTGCCTAAATATGTTACTGACCAGCCTTGTTTCAACTGGGCTTTAAAAATGGACAGTAAATACAAAAAAAAAAAAAAAAAAATCGCGACCCACAAATTTCAAGTTTTTAGATCACTTTAAGTGGTCTTTTATTAAAAGACCATTTAAAGTGGTGTCAAAACTAATTGTAATTCAATTTTGTCTACGGACTAAGGAATTACGGAAGAATTAATACTATCCCTTGTCCTTGGTTAACTGTTGGGCGTCACGAGAGTAGCCACGCGTCTGGTTCAGAATATGCATATTAGATCATCACGGGTGCTACTCTGTACTTATATATAGTTCTATTCTATCCCTGGTGAAATCACGAGATCACATGCCCAATTGTTCTATTTGTCCGTTTATAAATCCCACCACAATTTATAACCATAATCAAATCCATACAATATTATTTCTCCAAATTACAATCATATAAATGAATGCCCCTACGTAACATGCAAACTTATCGCTTATCTGCCCTGCCCTGCCCTGCCCCAATTCATGTCATATTATTTATTTTCAACTTAAATTCAGTTCCGTTCCATTCAATTCAATTTATTTAGGTTTAGTTCAGTTCAATTCAGTTTAGTTCCGAAAATTTCAGTTGAAAAGAACAGAGCCTTAGATAGGTTCTCATTTTCCACAATTTTATCTTCAGCTTACCACAAAATATTACTTTTTTTAAACCGCAAATTGTTTATTAATAATAAAAAAGCATATCATATTAAAAAATAAATATTAATCATTAAGTTTACAGACATTCAGCTTAATGAAGGGGTAATAAGGTAATTTATTGGTAAAGAATAGATGTAAATACGAAATTTAGGTGTAATGTTTGTAATATGTAATAATTTGCAGATTCAAAAAAAACATGCATCCCAATATCCCATCTTATAAACACGAAGATGTTATTATGTTATGCAACGTCACAACTGCCTTTATACAATATGATGTCGTCACTTAACTAACTCATATATACACATTATCCTCACTCATGGGGCGTGTACCACAAAAGTTCGTAGTGATTGATAATTCTCAAATATTGCGCGTGTTAAACCATCTACTCTGAGAATTTTAAATTTATATTCATAAGTAGAATTTCGGAAAAACTAGGTAAAACCTTTGCTTTTGAGAATATATCAATAATCTCTAGTCGACCCTGAGTAGAGAGGTATCTCCTTGCATCAATGTACACAAAACGACACACCAAGCAAATGAAAAGCTTTTAAATGTATCATTTTCACTATGGATTTTTTCTTCACTATGTGTGAATAATGATTGATCATCAGAGGACCAATCAAAGATTTGAAGACTCCCAAGTTTTGTCCATCTCAAATTTGAACGAGTGAGTATTCTATTCTATATAACAACCTCTCAAAACACACACTGCCGCCACAACTCATTCTCTACAATATACTATTTCCAGGCCACAAAATGAACATCCGCATCCTAATTTTCCTGCTATCCATCCTAACACCAATGCTAAACCACCACCACATCTCCGTCGTCTCATCGCCACTCGGGACCCCAATCCAAAGTAACGAGACAATATACAAAATCTCAAAACAACTCTGCTGGAACTGCATGAAAGAGTCAATCCAGTTCCTGTTCGGGCACAACTTTGTGCGGGCACGAAAACTGGAACCTCCTATGACATGGGACTCCCAGCTGGCACAATACGCGCAGTGGTGGGCTGGTCAGCGACAAGGTGACTGCCAGCTGGTCCATTCGTTCCCTGAAGACGATTTCAAGCTAGGGGAGAATATATACTGGGGAAGTGGCAGTTCTTGGACTCCAATGGACGCGGTAGACACGTGGGCGGGGGAGGAGAAGTATTATAGTTATCGGAGTAATAGCTGTGCGGGTGGAGAAATGTGCGGACACTACACGCAGATTGTTTGGAAGGGTACGAGGAAAGTTGGGTGTGCTAGAGTTGTTTGTGGCACTGGAGATGTCTTCATGACTTGTAACTATTTCCCTCCTGGGAATGTTATTGGCCAAAGGCCTTACTGAATAATACTACTCATTTAATTTCTACCATGTAATATAATGCTACAATTACGGACCATATAGCTTCTGTAAAACTGTGCCATATACATAGAATCTGAGGTTTCTTATATGAGGTCCACATATTACACCGAGAGCATATCGTTAACTACTCTTAGGCCCGTTCAATTCACCTTAATTTCAGCAGTTCAGTTCGGTTTAGTTCAATTCAGATCCGTTATGTTTAGTTCATAAATTTTCAGGTGAATTGAACAGGGTATTTGACATTTTAAAATGCATATAACAGATCAATGCCGAGTCTGAATTGACTGATGGACATTTGGACTTCATATAAGGACTTAATTATCCAGCATGTCAATCAGTCAGTAAGAGTTAAAAGGATGTTTTGTGTTAATTAAAAGAAAACGATTTAAAAGAAAACGATTTACATATGTAGTAGCACTGTAGTAATTAACGAATTTACAAGTTAATAATCATGTTTATATGCAGAGACAAGGGAAAAGGTAAATCCAAAGAGTGAGCAGCTAAACTCAACATTTATTTTTTCACTCATGTTCCAAAAAGAATGGATAGATAACGAATTTCAGTAAGGCCTTTCTCCGACATAATTCCCCGGCGGATCATAGTTGCAGGTCATGAAAACACCTCTACCCTGGGCACAAACCACTCTAGAGCATCCAATTCTTCTGGTCCCCCTCCAAACGATTTGCGTATAATGCCCACATTCCCGTCCATATGCACAAGAATTCGACCAGTAATTGTACTTCCTCCGTTCTCCAATCCATGTTGCCACTGCCTCAGCCGGTGTCCACCCGTTGCCGCTCCCCCAAAATATATTCTCCCCATACGGCCCGTTTGAGTGCTGTAACGCACAGTCTACCCGTCTCTGGTTGGCATACCATGATGCATAGCGTGCAATTTTCGAGTCCCATGTCAATGGTGGCAGTCTTAAGGCTGCCCTGGCTGCATTCTGCCTTAGCAAAAACTGCTTGACGTAGTATCTTGATGTTGCAGTGGTGGTTCTTGGTGTAAGGAACTGGATGATGAGAATGAAACCGTAGATTGGCTTCATTTTCATTTTCACAGCTAATCGGGCTATATTTGGTAGTAGCACTCAGCCATAATACATTCTTATTTATAAGAGCATATATTATAGAGTTGTTGAATTAAAGAGCATAAAGTTTCAATTATGGGGTGGCAATAATGATTGATAAATTTGGTGGGGTTTCAACATATTCCTCTAAAATTCATTCAAGACTCCACAGATTGCAATTATTTTCGAGTCACCATTTACAGTTTTTATTTTTTATTTATTTAATCTATTAGAAAACATATACATATATCACTTACAGATATAATTGAGAGAATAAAATAGGTGATTAGATGCTTGATTAGATTCATTGTACCAAAAAGTCAAAATTATACTTGTGAAAACACAGAAATTTCACAAAATTAAGGGATTCTTAACTGGAAGTTCAAAATTTATAGGAAAATATATGCATACATAGGGTTGGCATGTGCATATGATAAAGGATTAATGATTGCTGCCAGGTCTGACACATTTGGCTACCAAATTCTTTCGACATTACAGCTCTAAACACTGCACACTATTAGAATTTGGCATCTATTTTATGAGGAAAATGAAACTTTTCCAGTCCATTTTGGGCCTAAAGAGTCGGTATCAGGGGTCACAAAGTTCATAGATATCCCTTTGGTTAGTGTTCTAGACAAAAATAAAGCTAACTTTATCAGAGCTCTTACAGTTGTTCTTTAATTTCTAGTGAAATAATCACGAAGGAGTTTTTAAACCCATTACTAGGAAGTCAAAGTGTTTAGAGTTATAGATACTGATACAGAGAAGACAATGAATACACATGAAGCCCAGATGCCATAGTACTGTAGTAGTAGTACTTATCAAAGATCAAATTAGCTTGCTTCATCATGAGATAACTTCACAGTTTTATACAACACCCAAAAAAAATGGAAAGTGAGTATGTTTGGTGGGAAGGAATAGTAAGCAGCCTTCATCTAACAAAAATCATCTTGCTGATGAGACAAGGCATAAAAAGGCGACTTTGTAACATGGTATACATCGTGCTACAAAAGCAGAAACAAGATACTAGAGTTCAACAGGAAAATCTTTTATAAGTTGGAGTTCAAACCTTTTTATCATAGCTAAAGATTAATTTTTCCACTGGGCACCGGAAGCCCAAAACCAGTTGATGAAACCTGCATCAACTCAATAGCAACTACTTGTGTTATTAGGCAACAGGTCAGTTATAACCTAATACAAAACTGAGTCGAAATCAGAGACAATCATAAGTATTGTCTTTAGTTTCTTTCAACAGATTCAATTGAGCGGTGTATATCACATGCCACCAGATATAAAAGGATGAGTTCAAACAAAAAAGCTACTACTCGGTGCTAAACTTGGTTGACAGGTTCCTGCACTAAAGCCCTCTTTTTGATGCACTTAACTTAACTGGTTCTCAGAATGACAATAGAATAAGATTCATGTCATTTAAGAAGGCTGATTTGACGCGGCGTATGAGATGTAACATCAGCCCTCAAAACATGAACGTTTGAGTTGGAATCAATGGTATACGACACATCCAGATTTTCCAAAATTAGGTGATAAACGACATCATTTGATTCTGAAGAAACTGGCATATCTCCATTTTCAACAGCTGTATCTTCGAAAATGCTTCCAGGTTCATCATCATTCTTTATGAGATCAAGTGCTTCGTTGGAGGATATATGAGGACGAATGCGTTGCGATACAGATCGTATGTCATACGAGAGAACCTGCTTTATAAGCATTTGGAATTCATCTGAAGAAGCACTGAGTGCCTTCTTTTCCTGGAAATTATGCAAAGATCAGATCAGATTTCGAAAAAGGAAAAAGAGAGTGGTTAGGTTTGTTTCATCACTTGTGTTGAATAATGAGTAAATTATGTAGAGACCCCCAGGTATATCTAAAATTACACATAAACTTGGAAAAACTCCGCCTGCCGCTGATGGCGATGACGGGCCTAAGCTCCACCATTCATGGCCGACGAGCTTTCAAGATCAATGGCAGGTGGATGGGAACTCAGACCCACCCCTGATATACTTTTTTTTTTTTTTGTAAAAAAAGGGATTATCACACAAAAAAAACACCTGCCCTGACTTTAGTCAAAATTACAAATCCCCCCACACACTAACGGTTTTCTACTTATAAACCCCTGCCGTTAAAAGTCAACAAACGTTGACCAATATGACGTCATAATTCACATATTATGACGTCATATATTCAACTGATTTTTGATTTATACCCAGGGGGTTTAGTTGTAATTTTTAAAAAAGGTTCTAGAAGTAAAAAAATATATATTGAACATTATTCTAAAGATAATGTAAAATTGTGAAAAAAAACAGATTTAACCTTATGATATTCCCGCCATTTGATTAGAGGTTACCATAATTTGACGGGTCTAAAATATATAACATATAAGAGGAGTTAGGGGGTCAAACAGTAAAACTGCAAATCAGTGCTGAAGAACTCATCCTTGAAGACAGTTCATCTTCACCGCTCTTATATATATGAAATTTTACAAATTGTGCCACTTATAAAGTTCATTCCCATCTAAATCATTTAAAAATTAAAAAGTTTGCCCCCTCAATTCTATATTACTGGCGGCTATAGTTGTATACTATTCAGAAGATATGCAAACTTGCAATTGACAAAATAGCAAACGGCTGCTATATATAGTTGTATACTATCGAGAAGGAACATGCATGTGCAAAACTGCAGCCTAGGACTGTAATATTAATGAACAATATCTTAGCTTAAAACTGTCCAATAGACCGAAAGAGAGTTGAACCAGTTGTTTATAATTTTAAGTTAATATTAAGTTCATTATCTTCTCGATAAGTGTCGAATTTTCAATTGAGTATAATTTTTAGTTAGTTTGCATTTTTAATATTTGACCCCCTAGCCCCTCTTATATGTAATTCCCTGATAACCTTCCCATTTTGCTAATTTAGGTGTACCTTTTAAAGTTTCATGTTTGCATTTTTATCTATACTACTTTCGCTAACAACAATAAATATATTCAAAAGTAACCACTCCACTAACTTTTCAAACCCACTAGTACATATTTAATTTTCACCTCCACTATCAATATTTTAATCAAAAGTAACCATTCCCTTATTTTGTTGACCCAAAGTTAAACGAGAAGTTTAGTAGTGAACGGAGGAAGTATATATCTTTTACACCCCCTCAAATTATATAACTTTAATCAAAATGCGGGAAACATCGCAAGGTTAAATCCAACTTTTCACATTTTCTTCGGAAAAGATTTAATTCTTTTTTACTTCTAGACCCCTTTTTAAAAACTTACATCTAGACCCCCTGGGGTATAAATGGAAAATCAGTTATATATATGAAGCCATAAAATGTGAATTATGATGTCATCTTGGTCAACATTTGTTGACTTTTAATGGTGGGGTCTATAAGTAAAAAACTAACGGAGGGTGGGAATTTGTAATTTCACCTAAAGTCAGGGGTCTTTGTGTAATTTTTCCTAAAAAAAATTTGGAAAGTTTTGTTCTCATCTATTTAATCTATAGTTTTTTTCATCTTACTGATTATTTTTCAGAATTTGGGAGCATTATAGTCTTTCTACAGGAATTAATATTGACTGTTTGGACTTTTAACGGCAACGGGTCCAATAACTAAATTTATATCCGAGGCATACAAGATGTTTAATTTTGTATAAATATATTGGTCTAGGGAACATAGATTATGGTATAAGGTAAGTTTAGTAAACTGGATGCTTTGCAGTAACTAGGAGTGCAAATCGGATTATAATTAGCCAGAAACTTATAAGGGACATTTGATATGGGGGCGGAGGAGTAAAAAACAACATATCCATAGGCATTAGGCATAGTGACATAGCTCTCTCTTCACGCTGACATATTACTTCCAGTTAAAGGATTTACTTCTTAATTTTCTACGAATTACGTCTTATTGCACACTATCAAAAACACAGATTTTTTCTTCCTGATTTCATATAGGAACTATTAGTCTGTTACTCTATTATGACGAAGTAACTTTGCATTTTTCAACTTTGTGGGAGCTCAAAGATTTATTGCTTTCAAATTTTGATGAATCAACTTTTTCAGGTGCCTAACTGCCTATGCATAGTTTCCAAACTTAATAGAAAATTCAAGAACCATAACAGAAACTATTGAAACACAAAATTGTAGCAGTAAGTGCCAGTAACACTGATAGAAAGATTCAGAAATCTACAGGTTGCCTGGTTCACAAAAACTCTTACCACCAGCGGCCAAGAGTCCACAAGACTTGATGAAAAGCCTTCAGAAAAGTCAACCGAAGCAATACCCAAAACATCATCTACCTGGTCAAGACACATTTTCATGAAACATTTAGCATACTGTTTGAGAGATATTACATACTAGGGAAGCTTTTAAATATGCATTGATCAATAAATATTATTACTCATTAAATGATGAAGTCAAGAACACGTGTCTTTAACCATTTAAGAAACCAATGTTAATTTGCCTCAGATTTACTATTTGATATAAGATTAAATGAGGCATTTCCGTATCAATCCTCCCCTGAAATATTGACTTTGTATGGGACTTTCTTCAGGTTTCAAATAGATCATAAATCGGGAGAGGATGGTGCTATTATTATAATAAGGAGAAAAAGGGGAAACATTTAAATCTTCAATTGAGTTCTAATGTTGCTCAACACCATAACCCTAACAGTTACACTGATGATGTAAACTCAGGAGTATTATGCAAAAAGTACCTTTACCCAGTCAGGGACAGTTGCTCCCGAAATATTGTCACAATACGGCAAATACGGTTTCACGTCCAGTACAGGCTGTCATTTAGTTTTAAAATTAGCATCCATTATTCGAAGTGACAGAATACGATAGAAAACAAGTAGTTACACAATACAGAGGCTACGGGGACTTACAGTTCCATCAACCAGATCAACTCCAGAAAGTAGCACATTGTGTCCATGCACAGCCTCCACCTGTAAGACTCATGTGAATATGCTATTGTGTATTTGTGTGTACTGGAACGACTATTTGCCAGGTATTTAGGCTTATCGACCGTAAATACACAATGGCTTGTTAAGATGCAGGACCATTAGCCTAAATTTTATTTTATATTCAAGTACTGGTATTATATGTTCAGGTGTAATTCTCCTAATAGAAAGTGAGGAAATAAATTATGACTCATCTTGGTTCAATGGCAGAAAAAAGCAAAATAATTCTACAAATTTAGTAACTTTCACGAGTATTCTTAATCATTTCACTTCACCCACTATGTTCAGGAGCAATTTCTTAAAATTTGGGTTTTTGTTGAATAGATTAATATTGGCCAATTTTATGAAGAAATTACTCAAGTAACAACAATACTATATATTAGTTATATTACAAAAAGAGTTTCAAGTTCATAAACTGCAACTCGGAGAATGAAGGTGCTTACTTTTTAAAAGTAGAGCAACTTCAAACTGCAGATAAACTGAATGCAATTTGTTTTGTTATCAAAGCTGAAAATTTTGAAAGAAACATGAAGCAAATATAGACTTCCTTTATTTCCTATTTTGATAAAATATGATTATAATTTCAAAGGCTTATGCTCTCATCAAAGTTTGATTCGTACGAGTTTGTATTACCCTACAAGTGTGGCATACAACCCAAAGGCCACAACAGTTGCAAGCCAAACAAGTGATAGAAACGTATAGATAAAAGGAATAGCACCTCCCTAGACTTGAGTAGAACATCACAATACCTTTGCAACAGTTAATCCGATTGGGCATGGACGGTGCGGGGTTCTTGTAGCAAATACTCCCATTCTTTCACCTTTAAGCCTTGGTATCCTTACCTATCCAAAAATTCAAATCCATTATAAAATGATATATTGGCTAATAAACAAAAGAATATAAACTAGAGGACAAACCTTTGCCTTGTGTTTTGCCTTTGATGGATGCTTCCACAGTTTGACAATATCTGTGTTCAAATGGAACACAAAGATAACCCAGCAATGAGAATATGCACCTAGACCCTCAAGAGATGCTTCAGGGACCAGTTTGGGATCAAGAATCAGGGATGCCTTGGCCAGAGGTACAAGTAAAGGTTGTCTTGGTGTCCCATTCCTACACAAACTCACGCAAATTGAACGCAAAGGATACTCATGCATGGTCAGAATCTATGTCCCGTAGTTCAGTGAACTAACCGTGTAGTGAAGCATGACCGCACAACTCCAATAGGTGCCATTGGATAAGTACTTGAGTCCAGATTGTCATCATGATTACCCCTACTTAGAGCATTTTTCAAATCCTGCCACAATAAAAGTGAACGGCAACTTTTTCATGTCATATTTCAATATTGTCTCCAAATGATACAACACATAAAATCCTTAAACTTTACTTGCTTCATATTAGTACATCATTTCTTTGGATTAGTTTCAGTCTGCTAGAATGTCATATAAGTACAGGAAATCTAAAATACCACCTGTCACACTAGCTAAATTACAATGCATGACCCGTGAAGAAACCAAACAACGACTCTGAAAAGAAGAAAAACAAGAATTACTTTTGTTCCTTAAACATTAGAAGAGACCACTTCACAGGTCTGTTTCATAAGAATTTTACATGAAACCTTGTCTCAGTACTTCATCATAAGTTGGTCGAACTCCCAAAATCGCCCAAATTACATGACAACTAAAATCAATATTGTCTCCAACCGATACAACAAATAAAATCCATATGTTTTGCCACTCATTCAGTACTACGGTGTTTGCTTCCTCATTGGTCTCAATCAACGTGAGTTTTATACATAATTACATAAGTCGCAAAAGTATCATCTGGTATCGAATACACAGACTAAAATAAATCATATCTGAAGTCTATGAAGCATTCCATCAAACAGTTGGTTCTCAAACAAGAAAGCCACCCATTTTAAAAATCTGAAACTTGCAAATAATTATGAGTAAATTGGAAATGGTGATTAGTACCTGTTGAGCTCGGATACGTCCTTGTCTTTCAGCGGCACAGGTTTTCAATGCAGACTTTAGGGAAGCTTCGAGTTCTTGGATTTTCTTCTTGGCCGAAGAAGTGGATTTGGATTTCCTTGTCCAGAAATGAAGTGCTACTGCTAAACTAGTGAATAGCGCCACAGTCATCCACTGTGATTTAGGGATACCCATTGACAATGACAACTCACAGCCAAAGCTCCAACTTCGACAGCCAAAACTCTGAACAGGACGCTCAAATATTGCAATTTCCAAGGTTTGTTTTCCCCGCTCAACAATTCTTGCTTCAATTTGGGAAAGAAAGTTTAAATCGAAACGAATTACACCCTAATAATTATTTTATTCAAACTCTAGTCCTCAAAAGTTAAACAATTGCATTAAAAATTCCACTTTTTGTCTATCCCTCTCTCTCCCAATTTTGGTACATAACTTGCTAAAACTTCCTAATTTTGGTACCAACGAATCAAAGCCTTAGTTAAAAAACTAACGAATTAATAAATTAGGTCACTTATTCACTTCTACTTAGCAAATGTATACCTGATCACTCCCGAAATTCGGAACTTGAAATTATTTTATTTAAGTAAAACTAAAATTTGAAGGATTTGCAATCTTCTATAATTTGATGTATACTGATGCAAAGTAACAAAAAACATGAATTTTAGATATTTGGACTTGACGTACATTGGAACCGTAGATTAAATGATAGACGGTTGTGATGGGAGTCATCTACATATTAGTTTTATTTTATTTTTATTTATTCTAGAGACGGATAGCTTATCCGTCTCTAACTAGAGATGGATAAACTTATCCGTCTCTAACTAGTTATTTTATTTTACATATTTTTTAAAATTTACATATTAAATTATTTCATAATATTATAGTAGTACATTATTTATATTATACTATTAATTTTACATTATATTTTTAAAGAAATTCATTTTTCTATATATTATATATAATATTCATTTTATATTATTATAATGTTATTATTAATTATGTTAACATTTTGGTTGATAAATAATTTATTATTGTTATATAATATTATTA
>JAYMSL010004295.1:0-11266 GCA_036897195.1 Plantago coronopus | reverse complement strand
AATGAGTAACAAGATGTTACAGTTCATATATCCTAATCTATCTAAGTGCTAGCTAGGATAGGTCTCTTTCATGTCGTTCTGCACTTTCCGGAGAAACATTGTGTAAGCCTGATAATAGAGGATAACCTCCTTTTCCAGTTCTCGGCCTACTCTCCAGCAATCGAACACATTCAGCTTGGGGTACATCTTATGAACCTTGGTAGCATACATCATTCTTCCATAAAGTACCTATAGTTGTCGTCTCCCCCTTCCTCTTGCTTCGACCCCAGCAAATTCTGGTTCATTGAGCAAATCCGCCATTAAAACCGGAAAAAAAGTGCTCAAACTGTAGATAATGATTATCTAAACAAAGATCCAGTGATAGATCGTTGAAAAACAAACAATTATGGTATAGAATTTAGGTTGGAAGGTTTTTGGGTGAGGGATTGAGAGAGAGAGAGAGAGAGAGAGAGAGAGAGAGAGAGAGAGAGAGAGAGACTATGGTTGAAAGTTCTGCAAAAATGAATGAAATGAAAGAAAAAACTGAACCAATCCTTTTATACCTGTTAATTTTCTGACCTCGAACCGGTTTTCTCCCGAACCGTGGTCGAACCGCTAACCGCGCAGATTTTGAAATTAAAGGGTGTGGTTCAAATTGGAGTGGTCTTTTTAGTTAGGTGGTCTAAACCAAGAATTTGTATTGTTTTTGTCCACTCCAAAAGCAGAGAAGTAATTTTTACACGTAATAACAAACACAACCTTATAAGATAGAACCCAGGGGGTGGTGCAGTGGTAAGGTGCAGGATGTAATGGTTAGAGGTCCCGGGTTCATTGAGTTAGTGTAGGATTAGGAGTAGGATTAGAATAGATTTGCCTTTTCAAAAAAAAAAAAAAAACTACCTTATAAGATAAGCTAGAAAAGCCGCCCAAATTTCCCGTTTTTTTTTTTTTTCAAACGGTAAAATAATTATATTAATGTTAATGAAGAGCACGCCGACAACGCGTACTCAACAATACAATCAAATTTTTATTTTCTAAAAACAAATCTTTATACCAAATCAATGTTACAATTCATTTACCCAAAAAAAAATGTTACAATTCTTGAAAAATTAGGTTACAAGTAAATGACAATTTAGATAACTGTACATCTAAATTATTGATTAAGGGGTGATGGATTATAGTCATGTCTGGACGTGATGATAGTATGATAGGACTTAGGCATGAGAGTGGTTGTGCTCAAATCCCACTACCTGTACTTAGGGTGTGTTTTTCTAATTTGGTTCAATCTGGACCACCATTCTTATTTATGTCGATATTCAAGTCATGTTCACATGCTTAATCGAGCCATTGTAGACCATAAGAGTACATTTTACTACCCAATGAAACAACCATGAATAGATTAATGTAGAAACATAATATAGAGGATACAAATCTCTAAATTTAAGAAGAATCTTATGAGGGTGATTTAGTGGGCACACTGTTTCTCTTGTATTGGACGATGAGGAAAGAAGAAATATATTTATGGCGAAAAATGCCGAAAAGTGAAATAGATTCTTGAAAAGAATTGCAGTGATTGATAATGGAAGACCTCCAATTTAGTGAAAATAAAACAATTCTAGCTAACTGGGAAAAATGATCAATCCAAAATATACGCCTAGTTTGTTAAGATTTGCTATAATAATTCTGCTGGAGGAGAAAACTCTGTAAAGATAATCCAAGACTCCAGCCAAGTAACATAACACTCTTTTAATTTCCAGCTCTTGTCCAATTTTCCAACAAGAACAAGAGTCAGAGGAGGCCTAAGATTTCAAACTTTGAGGAATAAAAAAATAGCAAAAGATAAATACAACAATGATTACATAATAAAGGAATAAAAAGTAGTAAAATATATGAAAAAATGAGATATTTGACCTGATGATATATAAAAAAAAAAATTGTAAAGACAAAAATTTATTGATTATATATAATATGTGAGTTGAGCATATAAACTGATGATAGTCAAGTGAAAGAGCAAACAAACCATGAAAGATGAAACCAACCCTGTTGGACGACATTTGTACATGCACAGTTGCATACAGGTATTCCTGCATCTGAATGTGTTGTACTTATTACAAAATGTTAACTTTATTTTTTATTATTATTTGGCAGTGAAAGAGACACATGCTTTGTTTATAGAACCTCGTACTTATCAGTAGTCTGTAATTTATATTAACACGCGCGCTTGGATTAGCTTATGCTTAGAACGTCACCGCGCGCGTGTTTTAATTACTAAACTTTATCACCGCTCTTTTCACAAAACTAACTGCTTTTAACCATACATAAGCTAGTAGGTAATACCGTAATAGTACATCATGATTTGTTAGTTAGTAGGTACGTAGTACAATACAAAGTTTCTCATTTCCATTTTTGGACATGTGATCCTAAATTTCCATCCACACATTTAATTACAACACATTAAAAATTAATTTAACCACCTCCACTTGCAATATAATATTCAAAAAGTATTTAAACCTTATTTTGTTGACCAAAATAAGAGTGGGAAGTTTATTCATGGACGGAGGGAGTACTTATTTTCTTTTTTGATAATCCATTCTTAATAACTTCAATGTTAAATGTACTTAAAAATAAAATAGTCTTAAGAGAAGTGACTCATTGAGCTCCCGGTACACATACAAATAAGAATAAAATGTGTGGATTAGGACATGTGTTGATTTATGGAGGTAACATATCACATGGAGAGTAGCCCAAGTAACTAAGTATGTGAAATTGTGAATTACTAGGATATATGTTTTTTGTGGGGCAAACATATTATTTGGAGAGCAACCCAAAACTAAGTGGGGATTAGAATATGTGTTGGTTTGTGGGACCGACATATCACCTGGAGAGTAGCCCAAGAGTTTTTGTGGCAGCGTGCAGGTGGGCCACAAGTGGTTGGGTACCGCATCCAGAGGCCCAATAAGGACGTCGAGCAATTTAGGGTCAGAATGTATTACCCCATGGTAGGAGGCATTTTGGGAATTCAAAACCAAATTAGTGCGAGTTCCTACTTAAAGCAGATAATATTATACCATCCGCATATGTTCATGTCATGCGTAACCGTACCGGTCCTAAAAATCCGGGTCTTGATCAATTAATTGTCTACAAATTAGTATTGTATTGATGATAATATAAAACAAATAGTTAACGAATCTATATTTCTAAAAAAGAATGTTGATCTCTTAAAATCATACTGCTTTCGGCTTAAAATTTTTCACTTTTGACATTCCGTCATACTCTTTCAACTTTGAATACAATTATTTTCAAATTATAATGATAAAATATGGTAAAACATTTAACAATATATTTTAGACTTGCAATTAATATTAATTATCGGTCAAATTGAAAAAAAAAAATCTTAATTTAAAAAAATCAAAGTGAACAAATGTTTTAGAAGTATTGACATCAGATTACAATGAATAATCTATCTAATTAAATTCTAGTTAGGTAGCATTTGTATGCTAGGCTTAACTGTATCAAATGGTCAAATATTGTAATCAAGTTTATAACCTACTAGATTATAATACATAATTCCGTGTTAATATAAAGTTTGAACACTAGGTCGTAGTGGTAATACATAACAGAAAGAACGGAAATGAACCTAGACCGGGGTTAATTATCTCGTAATTATTAAGGAGACCAAACAAACAAACAAGGCAACAACAATAATGAAGTGTTTAACAGCAACATGGGATTCAATTCATTTACTGAATTTTCAAATCCAATCCCTCTATATAAATACGCCCATAACTTGACAAGAACGCAAGAAACTTGTCAAAAATTCCCTGTTTTGCCTCCTTAATCTTTTTACCCTTTTTTTCTCTTGCTTCCCTCTTTACTGCATACATTTCCAAAATCCTTAAAAAGATTAATTTCCTCTGTTTTCTCTTCTTTAAATCTTTTTACCTTTTTTTCTCCTCTTGTCAACCTCTCCTCCTCTTTACTGCATTCACATCCCGAAATCCACCCAATAAAACTCTCTCGAATTCCAGAACTTGCAAATAAATCTACTCAATTTTCTCTCCATTTCTCACTCCACTCAATTCTACTTACATGCAAACACACCGCCGCTGATTATAAACTAAATAAACAGGCGGTGCAAGGCCATTTCAGCTTTTGTTTTAGTTCCTGATGGGGTCAGGGAGGTGGTGGCGGCCGCGGAGGAGCGGCGGAGGTAACGGAAGCAGCAAGAACGGGGTGATGATGTCAGGTTTTGGGTTTTTGGTGGTGAGCTTTGTCGTTTTAGGTGTGATTGGGAGTCTGTACAGAAGCTACGTGGTGGGCTGTGCTAAAGTGCGCCAGGGGGCTGGCTGCAACGAGGACAACGAGGGCTCATGGGCCGTGGGCGTTTTCTACGGTGATTCACCTTTTTCTCTAAAGCCCATTGAACAAGTAAGTTGGAGAAAGTGAAACACTTTTACTTTTTACTATTTTACCTTTTCCTTCCCCAAAAGTTCAACTTCAATTCAAAATGCTTGATTTTGTTCCGTGGAATTTCATGATTTTTTTTCTTCATTTTTCTACTAGTTGTTGATTGTGTGCATTGAACAAAGTTGGTAGAGGGAAACTATTTACTCTTTACTTTTTACTAGTACTATTTTACCTTTTTCTTTTCCCCCTAAATGTTCAACCTCTATTCAAAATGCTTGATTTTGTTCCATGGAATTTCATGATTTTTTTTCATTTCATATCTCTAGTCGATAATTACTGTACATTGAATAATGTAATACTACTATATTTGTACGTTTTTCTTGTTAGACCTTCTGTGTGTTTTTGTAGACTTTCTATTTGATGTACTCACCGATTATATCAATGACATTCTACCACAATGTTTTATACAAACTTTATTGATTGTGATAGAATTTCATCTCATTAAAATTGTAGTGAGCTATGAAATTTAGTCGTTTTATAAATTCTATTGTGTGAATGCCTTGGGAGGTAGAGGAAAATTCATCAAGTACTAAAAAAACTCTGTTTTTTTTTTACTATAGTATAGTAAAAAGTTGTACCGGGATCAATTTTAGTTTTTTTCGTGTTTTGAGCAGAAACATGTGCATAGTAAAAACCCGACTTTTATAATATTGCCTCAGCTGAAAACAGTCCATCACGTTTTGTTTCTTTTAAGTTTGTTCATTTGAATTTCATTTACATATTGTGAATGATGATTAGGTGATAATATAATTTATTATATGCTTAAAACTCAGAAGAAAGGAGAGGGTCATAATTTTTCAAAAAAGTTGTTCTTTATAGTTGATTCTAGATTTTGAGCTGTTTTTGTGGGGAAGTTTTACTTTTCTTTTGCTGGTTTCTTGGAAAGAGAGGAAATTGAAGTATGTTTCATTCCCTAAGCATTAGGTAGTACCACTACTGTTTAAACGTTTATAAATTATAAATTGAGTTTTTCTATTTTCGTAGCTGACTTGGAATTTTATCCACGATTTCTGTGATGCCTTTTTCCCTTCCATAGTATCCAACTATCCATAGTTGATTGCATTTAAAGGTCTACTTGCTGCAAATTCTATAGAACTTTCTAGAACTTACAAAGACTGTTTTACCCTAAATGAAGGTAATTGACTTGGTCGATGAACGTATCACGTATGTAATGATCACAAGAGCAGAGTATGGTAGATGGTAGATGGTAGATAATACGGATACATAGTTTTATTGTGTATGCATGGTAAGAATAACTCAATTTAGGCAAGGAAAAACTCATATAGGAAATAATCAATAATTGTGAAGCTTTTTCTTGGTTTTTAATCATTTTGGACCGTTTTGTTTTTTAATTTTGGAGGTTTTTGTTTTGATTGTTTGTCTTCTTTTACTTCTGGTTTTGATAGTTTTTTTTGTTTCTTGGAAGCAACAAATTCTTTGTTTCTAACCCCTAAGACCAGCTAGAGTCTTTATATAAGTTGTTAAAGTTTAAACTTAGACATACATAATTTTGAAATGACCTCTGTTGGCGGTTGACTTTGAATGTTAAACACAATTTTCTGGGAAAAGTTTACCAGTTCCGGTTCCCAGTTCCACATCCAGTTCCACCACATAAGGATTGACACGTGCTTGGTACAACTCATCACAATTAATCCTTGTTTGCTTCATTTTAATTAGTTGTTTATCTAGCGATCCGTTACACTTCATTACAAAACTATATACTACTTATATGACAATAAAATCCAAATTAATCTCCATAATATTGAGTTAGTGCTATTTAAATTCAACAAAAGTTTTTTTAGTCAGGAGGTGATATTTGTACAGAATTCCTCTAGTTTCACTTAATTAAATATTACTGTAAATGTTAATTACATATAAAATTGGGAAATATAATTTTTTTTGATATATATTATTACAATTATCATCGTTATACGGATTTTTAACTAATAATTAACGAAATACCCTTAACAAATAATTAACTAAATATCCTCCAAGCCTCAATACAGAGGAAATATCACCCATTACGGAGATCGAACCCATGACCTCTCGGGTCAGGAATGTATCAGCTAACTACCACTCGGCTACAAGCGCTTTGATGGAAAATAGAAGTTATGGAGAATAATTTTTAAACGGTTGAAAGTGCTTTGGTATTTAAATAAATACAAAGACTTGTGAAAAACGATCTCTTTTAACATAAATTGAGATGGACATATGTTATTAAAATCAGTGATGTTTTAATTAAAATGCTAATGTTTTTAAAAAATGAATCTTTTGCTTGTGAAATGCAAAAAAATATACGTTAAAATACTGATGTTTTAAATTTAAGTATCGATGTTCTTAGTTATAGCTGTAATACTTTTCCGTCTCTTTAAAAAGTGTAAGTCTCCCAAATATTTCTCACAAATAAAACATTTTATAAACATTGGGTAAATTAAATTATCTAATAATAATATTGACATATATATCTTATATAATATTCTTTAGAATTTTCCAGTCGTCGTGTACAATTATGTGTCAATATATAATATTAAGGTGATAAAACAAATTTTGTATTAGACGGTATATGGTATATGCCGATTTATGTTTTAAATTGATTATTTATGTTGATATAAACACGAGCATTTTCAGTTTAATAAAAGATATAATAATATCATGTACAAAAATAAGTAGTTAAAGAAAATGGTGTGCAACGGAAGATTGGATAAGGAAGGGAAACAAGCAAACAGGGATTAAGTCTGATGAGTTGTGATAGCCACGTGTCTGTTAAAGTGAGGTGGAACTGGAAGTGGAACAGATTATTGGAACTGGTAAACTTTATTGCTTCTTCATACCTTTCTACTGTTTAGTTGCTTGCATAGTTGCATTGAAGTTCTAGAGGGGCAAATTTGAAAATTTTCAACCTATTAGTAATTTTTTTTATCCCTCTCATGATTTATGATTTTTTTTTGGCCAGATGAACATCTGGAATGACAATAATGCAGCATGGCCCATAGCCAACCCTGTAGTGACTTGCGCGTCGCTCTCTGATGCTGGATTTCCCAGTAACTTTGTAGCTGATCCATTTCTGTATCAGCAGGTTATCTTTTTATCCAATTGTATTTTTTCATTGCAATGTCTAGTCTATTAGTAGCAGTTTTTGGAATATTTCAGTGTTTCAAGCTGGCTTAACATGAAAGTGATTGTCTTCAGATGTTGATGGATATTGCTTGACAAGATGTGATTTGATAGCCTACATATTAAGAATTGATGAGTTAGTGGCCAAGTAGGTTATATCTTCTCCAATGACCGAGTCGAATAGGGAACGGATTCTTTCTTAGCATAATGATATTCCCTTTTTATATTATAAATTATTTAATTAACACACTTTGTAGCAAATAGGCTCATGGAATCTGCTAATTATATATCTAATAGGGGATAGAATCTCACAAGAACAAAGTAGAGTGGACATGAGTTGTATAATGGATTTGGAGGGAAAAAGTGAAGATCTGATAAGTTTCAAATACAAGAGGCTTTAGCTTTTATCAGTATTTGCTTTGGTCAGAATATGCTTTAGCCTTTTGACTAGGGATAAAACTCAGGAGAGCATATAACAACTTTGCTCTCAGACAATAAAAAGATACAGATGTTGCTAGAAATCACAATTAAAAGTTCGAATATAGGGGCTTGTGGAAGGCTCATGGAGAGAGGGAATATTATATCTCCCTTGTCCAGTTTAAGATGTAATCCAGACAATAAATAATGGAGAAGTAGTTCCGATGTTCTCGGACTTTTTCACAGAATAACTAAAAGATAAGTAGTATGAGCAAATGAGAGGATAAGTAGTTTCAAATGTGATTTTTGTTGGTGCACCATGCTGATTGTGTTGCAAACTATGATCATCAACAGATCACTTGAGCATTGCTCTGTTATACCTTCATGTATTCCATCAGCAATTTATGAAAAGATTATTATGAGAAGCCAACCTGATCACATAATTTATAAACACATATAGATTCGTGCAGAATGTGATCTTGGTTGGTTTTAATTGATAACGCACAGATGCGTGCACGAAGCATTTCTTGTCAGTTTTAATTCAAATATTGGTTTCTCTTGGACCATAAAATGCCTGTACGTACACTGCATCAGATGTCCATTATTTTAGAAATTCTGTGCTATAATAAGTTGCTAAGGGGGAGTCAATTTTGATTGCTTAATTTTAACTGCTCAATTTCTGGTAGACAGTTAGTAAAAATCATAGAATGAACTGTCAAGACTGGTGTTTAAGTACTTTTGATTTACTGCATGATTCAGGGCGACATCTTGTACCTTTTCTATGAAACAAAAAACTCAAATACAATGCAAGGGGATATAGGTGTCTCACGAAGTGCGGACAATGGAGCAACCTGGGAGCAGTTGGGTGTTGCCCTTGATGAAGATTGGCATCTATCCTATCCATATGTCTTTGACTTCAACGGAAATGTAAGATACTCGACTCAATCAGGAATAAGACTATGTTTAACTCCTTCGCATGTGATACCTTGTGAAAATTACACACTGACGCACTACACGCACCCACACTAAACAAACTGAAAGGTTCATGAACACCATATGGGTCCTAGAAGAATTCATTCTCATATGTATCACTCACAACAGAATCTGATCCAGTTTTGGTGGCATTTTTTCTTCATGTTGAATGTACCTGATTTGATCGATTTTCATTTTCTTCCACAGATTTATTTGATGCCTGAGGGCAGTGCAACTGGGGAGCTTCATCTATATCGTGCAGTTGATTTTCCATTAAAATGGACACTGGATAAGATAATGCTGAAGAAACCACTGGTTGACGCCTTTGTTATTCCCCACGAGGGGATATTTTGGCTTTTCGGCTCAGATCACAGTGGGATTGGTACCAAAAAGAATGGACAGCTGGAGATTTGGCACAGCAGCTCACCTCTTGGTCCGTGGAAACCTCACAAAATGAATCCAATATACAACACGGACAAGAGCATGGGAGCTCGAAACGGCGGTAGGCCGTTTGTATATAATGGAAAACTTTACCGTGTTGGCCAGGATTGTGGTGAGACATATGGACGTCGAATCCGTATTTTTAGAATCGATGTATTGACCACCAATGAGTTCAAAGAAGTTGAGGTACCCTTGGGCATAGAAGAGTCGATTAAGGCACGGAATTCTTGGAATGGGGCCCGTTACCATCACCTAGACGTACAGCAACTCGATTCAGGCAAATGGATTGCTGTTATGGATGGGGATAGAGTACCCTCAGGAGATGCTATTCGTCGTTTCATTGTTGGGACAACTTCTGCTGTTCTTGTTTCTGCACTTGTTGTGCTTGTTGGTATATTACTCGGGGCTGTGAAGCGTGTAGTACCATTAAGTTGGTGTGCTAATAGCATGGGAAAAAGAAGCGACAATGTTTTCGATTGGGAGAGATCGAACATTTCCTCTTCCAAGATGGGACTCCTTCTAAGTCGCTTGAACAGAGTCAGTTCAATTCTTCGTGCCAGAGTAAGACCAGACACCTGTTGTGGAAGCATTGTGCTCATTCTATCAATTGTTACAGCTGTGGTGCTGACTTGCGTTGCAGTGAAAAATATATATGGCAGGAGTGGTGCACAAGAACCCTACCCGTTGAACGGCCAGTACTCTGAGTTCACTATGTTAACGATGACCTATGATGCTCGACTTTGGAACTTGAAAATGTATGTAAAGCACTACTCAAGATGTGCTTCAGTGCAGGAGATAGTCGTGGTATGGAATAGAGGGATACCCCCCAAAACAAGTGATTTTGACTCTGCAGTTCCAGTTAGGATAAGAGTCGAGAGGCAGAATTCGCTGAACAACCGTTTCAAAATGGATCCCTTGATCAAGACTCGGGCTGTCCTTGAGCTTGATGATGATATTTTGATGTCATGTGATAATATCGAGCGAGGGTTTAAGGTATGGCGTGAGCATCCTGATCGGATAGTTGGATTCTACCCCCGCCTCGTAAATGGCAAAACATTGAAGTACAAAGGCGAGAAACATGCACGAATCCACAATGAGTACAACATGATACTCACCGGGGCAGCTTTTATCGACAGTCAGGTAGCATTCAAGAGGTACTGGAGCAAAGCAGCCAAGGATGGCAGAGCCTTGGTGGACACATACTTCAATTGCGAGGACGTGCTGATGAATTACTTGTACGCGAACGGGAGCTCTTCTAGCGTAGTGGAGTATGTTAAGCCTTCATTAACGATCGATATGTCAAAGTTATCGGGTGTTGCGATTAGTAGGAACACAAATGCTCATTATGGTGTTAGAAGCAAGTGCTTAAAGAAGTTTGCAGAAATGTATGGGAGTTTGAATGATAGAAACCTGGAGTTTGGGAGAAGGGAAGATGGTTGGGATGTATAGTGAAGACAAGTTTGTTAAAAGGTGATTAAAGTGTGTGGCTTAATTGTCTGTGTTTTTGCTGACTTGTTTTTGTTTCTATAACTTGTGGCTTGGTGTTTGTGTGTTTCAAGTTTGAAGTAAAAGAACCTGTACATGCTTGTGGTTTGGATAGTGGATAGTTCTGGCCTTAGATAAAGTCCAATTGTATATTGTTCTTACGTTTTACAGTGAGCATTGAGGAACATGTTCATGAATCATGATAATTTGATTTCACTCATTCTTTGTTCACCATATACATTTATGAGCGTTAAGCATATGTTTACTGGGTGTACTCCCTCTGTCCAACGAAGAGTGTAACATTTTGACCTTTTAAGTCAAACTTTGTCGATTATAACTGTATATTATTCTTAATCTATAATGTCAAAATCTTAAATTCAAATTTATACTA
>JAYMSL010004294.1:0-11267 GCA_036897195.1 Plantago coronopus | reverse complement strand
AATGAGAGGTTGAACTGCTGAAGCACATTTTTGTGTTGAAGCTGAGATTTATTGGAATGCTGACGTGGCAGAGTTGAGCCCCAAATTGAGGCTGAACTGCTGGAGATAGCCTAAGTGAAGTACAAATTTGAACTAACCAAATGTGAACTGCACTGAACTTAATTGAGATATGTGGGGTACTTCTTATTTTAGAATCACGCAACTTTAACGCTCATACACTCTTTCCCAATGCTAGGTTTTTCTAGTATTGGGTTTTAATGAGGTCCGCGGTTGCAAGTTTGCAACCAATCTTTCCTGGTTCGAGTTTAGTTTTACCTTTGGTTTGTAGTCGCTTGTTCGCTTTTTCTTTCCTTATAACTTTTTTAAATCTTCTTTTCCGATTTTTCAATATATGCTATTAAAAAAAAAAACTGAACTGAATTGAATGAGTTTGAGCTTAAATCGAAAACAACATAGCCTTTCTCTGTCCCATTACGAAATGAATATTTGGTGGATCTGATATCACTTTTTGAAAGTGAGGACCAGAAGCATATCCCTCGTTGGCAAATACCTTAAACGTGATTACAGGAGCTTCCAAAATTACAGAGGAATCATATCCTGCCAAAATCGGCAAGATTTTTTATTGAATTCATCATTCAATTTCATCCCCACACACCTAAAGCTAACCTATCATCATCATCAATCACAAAGTGGGAAATTCTTGATCAGATTACATCCATGGCACAACCAAAGAAGATCATCATTGACACAGACCCTGGAATCGGTACTTGATTCACCTCAATTACCAATTACCCTATTCATCTCAGTCTGATTTAGCTTTCCGTATTGACTGATTTAATGCAGATGATGCAATGGCGATTTTCTTGGCGTTGCAGTCACCGGAAGTGGAGGTTATCGGACTCACTACGATCTACGGCAATGTCTACACCACTCTTGCTACCAGAAATGCTCTGCATTTGGTAATTCTTGATCAAGAACTTGCCAATTTCAGTTATCTTATCCAGAATGATGCATATAGTGATTGTGCAGTGGGATGTGATTTGTTGTTTCTGGGTGCATTTTGTTTTACAAGTTTGGTTCTGTATGTTGAAAAAAGATTGCATTTTGTACTCGTACAGTGACTTGATTCAGTAAATTCTGGTGTATAGTTGAAGAAGAGTGTTGCTAAATTAGATTTTTGTGCGTAGTTTGCGGTAATAGCTGGTTTTGGATCTTTTGCAGCTATGATTGAGTAGTATTTGTCACCTACATTTACAATTTAGAGAAAGATGTAGCATTGGTAACGATGATACTCGCTACTCATGTCTTGTTTGACAAGAAAGGTGGTAAAAGATCTCTAGAAAGATAAGTGGACTTATGATTATACTCAGCCAAGTGTCAACTGAGCCTGATATATTTTGACAAATAGTTCTTACAGAACCATTGATTAGTCCGAGTGTTTAAAGACCTCATGTAGCCAAGGGAACCAGTTGTTACCGTCATAAGTATTCCTTGGTACCTTAATGTATTGTGGCTAGTGAAATTAAGGACTCAAGTTATGCAAATTTGGCTTTCATACATGAACATGAGAAGAGTTTCTGAGACTGTACACGATTGTTATAAGTTATAACTTAAATCTTGGAAGATGAAAGAAGCGCACAAGTGCAAATATTGTTTCTCTTCTTGAAAGTCTACAAATTGCATGTTATTTGGGTTTGTTATTCTTAACTGGCCTTTTCAACTTTCATTTTCATGGTGCAGTTGGAGGTAGCTGGGAGAACGGATATCCCTGTAGCTGAAGGCTCTCATGTCACTGTCAATGTATGTATTACAAATCTGCAATTAGTACCTACTAGTGCACTATTGCTTTCTGGGATTTTGATTTAAACTGCACATATGTAAGCACACACGTGGAATGTATAAGAGTAGAATGTTATAACTCTTGTGAAAATATATTAGAGTAGAATGTATCTTATTTACGATGACACTGGTTTGTAAGGTAGTTTTTTTATAAAGCAGTCAAACTATTCCTTGGAGATCCGTTTCCAGAAGTGCAGGCACCTATGTTTCCGGACATGCATTTGATTACTAGCCCCCCCCCCCCAGTGGCCCAGTGTTTTATTCCTCACACCCTCACAAACTATGACTTATAATAGTTATGCAATGTGGAAGATTTTACTCATGTTTTAGTTTGACTGTTTCAATTACCATATCGATTTGTTTATTACATAGTAGATAATTTCTTTCTTGGAGATCCCATTACATATGCTTACTGGAGAATATTTTAGCCTGGTGTTTGTATTGGGATTTATAAGGCCTGCTTCATCTTAAAAGAAAGGTACAAAACTTCGAGTTGCTGATTTTGTCCATGGCACTGATGGACTGGGAAATCAAAACTTTCCTCCTCCTAAAGGAAAGCCAATAGAGCAGTCTGCTATTGACTTTCTCACCGAGCAAGCCAGTCTGTATCCTGGAAAGATTACAGTGGTAGCCTTGGGGCCTCTAACGAACATTGCACTGGTTAGTTTCTCGTTGATTAGTTGTTCTTCTTGATGGTGGTTTCTTGGATCATATTGTCATCAAATTACCTTGTCCATTTAGGCTGTACAAGCTGATCCTGCATTTGCAAAAAACATCGGACAAATTGTTCTGCTTGGTGGTGCCTTTTCAGTAAATGGAAATGTCAATCCAGCAGCTGAGGCAAATGTAATCTTCTTAAACTGTTTTAGATATCTGTATGTTGCACATGTTCCCTGCATTATCATCTTTGTTATATTAACTTTCTTTCATCGTAACAATTATGCAAGATTTTTGGAGATCCCGAAGCTGCAGATATCGTATTCACATGTGGAGCTGATATTCTTGCCATTGGGCTAAATGTTACCCATCAAGTTATTTTAACGGGTATAGCTTCTATTCATTGTGGTGGAAACAATTTTTCTTAGACTTGCTGTAAACACTTAGAGGCTATGAAGGCCTATTGAAGGTAACCATCCTATACTAGCACATGCACATCTAGTAGGTTACGACTCCATTATTGACTGGAAAGCTGATTGATGTTTGCTTAGTCTTAGATTCATCATACATGAGTTGAATGGATGGCAACGAAGATCAAATTACTAACATTTTTCAAAGCCCACTTTTAAAGTCTATGAATTATCAAAACTGGAAGCTGTGCTATTTAAGTCTTTGAGACGGACATAGATTTTTTAGCTTTACATGCTATGAACTATCAGAGTCTAAGGTTTACAAAACTCAGTTGAAACAAGATCCGGCATTGATCTGTAAATTTAACTTCCTGACATGGTGCCTACCAGAACTTTTATTTGCTGGGAACCTTTTCAAGTTATATTCATACTAAATTCAACAAGTTAGTGCAGTTGCTGCATGATTATAGTAGATAATGTCTGGTATAAAAGGATCCCTGTCATTCTTTGATTGGTAAGAAGATGATATTTTGCACCTGCAGTTGATAATGCTGCACAGCTTACATCATATTGACTCTAATTTGTAGCAGACACATGACCATTTACCATATATCTTGATGCTCCAGTAATATTTGATTGTTTGTTGAGCCTTAGAGTTGAATAAAATGATACTGGACTGAGCAGACACAACGGATCTGTTATCCATTTCTCTAAAGTACACATATCATCGCTTAGGGCTTTTCAGTTGCCAGAAAAGAAGGGAAAAAAAGAAAATTAACATTTTGTTTTCTTTGCTTTTGTGTGTAGATACTGATAGAGAGAAACTAGCAGCATCGAAGGGCAAGTATGCAGAGTATTTATGCAAGATCTTAGATCTGTACTTTTCTTATCACAGTGATGCATACGGCACCAAAGGTTTGTCTAGTGGACTAGGAATCAGCTGTAAGGTTGAATCATAAATGTTACTGATTTCAGCATGCTCTATGTATCTTAATGCAGGTGTCTACCTCCACGACCCACTAACCCTTCTTGCTGCTGTTGATCCTTCATTGATAACTTACATAGAAGGTGCTGTCCGTGTCCAGACTGTTGGTATCACCAGGGGCCTGACATTATTTTTTAACAAACAGAAAAGGTAGAATCCTTACCCTGCATAGATGAATGCTACTATATCTGTTGCAACCGAGTATTGCACAACAAATATGATGTTTGGTATTTATTCATGTTCTAACAATAGCCAGTGATTTTATTTTCCGCGACATTTCTGACTTTTATTTTGAAACAAGGTTTGCGGAAGTGACAGAATGGACAGATAAACCCTCAGTGAAGGTTGCGGTCACTGTTGATGCGCCTGCAGTAATGAAACTAGTAATGGAGAGGCTGATGCACTCTTAACCTCTTTCTTGGATGCTAAATGTACATTAATTGAACTACTTGTCACCTGGAAAACTTCATTTGGGGCATCCCCTGTTGCAGAACTGCGTTTCCTAGCTGGGAGGATAACGTTATCTGTTTTACCATGAATCTATGTTCATATCAAAGATGGAGACGAAACATTTGTATTTATCAACTGTTGATTTCCCTTTATTCGAAAATGCAACTATTTATAATTTCCTCAAGTCTGTGATTTATCCCATAGTAACTGGCTTATATCTTCCAGGTCAGGGTTATATAAGTATATCTGGGAATTAGGTCATTCGGTTCAGGTTCGGGTCGGGTGGGTCGTTCAAGCCTCTTTTTTTTTATTTTGAGTGAGTAATTTTTTAAAAATAAGGGGGTAATTTGTCTCCTTAAAAGTTAAAAGAACAACAATGGTATATTTTTTGATCAATTATTTTGAAAAACCACCATTTCATTCCATATTCAAGATAAGCAATGTAATTTCAAACATAATTCACATATTAAATTTAGTTACGATAATTTTGGATCGGATGATTTCCTGTAAAATTTAATTTGGGTCATCTGGGGTTGGATTGTTTCGGGTCGAACTTAATGTAGGGTCATTTTCATATTAAATCATTGCTGGTCAATTCGAGTTCGGGTAATTTTCAGGCATATTCATTTTGGATTTTGGATCAGTTTCGGGTTCATATCAGGTCTCAGATCAAATTCGGGTTTCTCCAACCATCATACTTCGGGGCCCATTTTCTCGTTCAGATTGGTCTTTCGATGACTAATCATACACCACTAACCATCAAAATGTAATATAATTTCCTATTTTGAAATGAAATTTTAAAAACGAATTATTTCCAATATAGCAAGCAAATATTCCAAAAGTAAGGGAAGTAATAAGAGCATATATGCAACTTATGAAGTATAACTTTATAATCAAAATAATAATAATCATGATGATCCGTGTAATCATGAAAGTTGTGTTGCAATCAATAAATAACACGCGGTAATTATTTAACATTGATCCACCTTTTTTGTTGGTTCATTCATAAATTCAATATGTGTGTAGATCTGGCAAACAAATCACTTGGCCCGAGTTTGTTCGGTGAGTTACCCATCGGTCTCGTTTGGATTGGATTATATTCCGGTGGTGTTCTAATATTCGGGTCCTTCCGATCCGAGTCTCTTTGGATTATGATCCTCATATATGCCAGTCTAGATTGGAGTTATGTAATTGGATCAAACTATCTTGGATCGGGTCAATATGGAGCTTGGTCTTTTGCATAATTCATTTGATCTGAATTTTAGTTTACGAAAACGTGTTTTCAATTTTCAAAGGTTCATACTACTCGATTCGGGCAATTTTTTCATCAAATTGTTTTAGGTGAAATCCAATTCGAGTAATTTTGGGTTTGATAGTTTCAATTCATTTTTGGTTGGGATCATATTGAATCAAATACTTTCGAGTTCGGGTCAATCTCAGGTTCAGTTCGAATCAGATCAATTTGAATTTTAAATTTTAAGTGTTATTCCTACACATTCTTTCTCATTTTACTTGTATAACCTAACCGACTTTATTATTAGTAGATTGGTTTTCATTCTCAATCTTCTTTTTTTGTTGTTGCTAATAATGGAACAAACTTGTCGACAGATCCCTTATCCCTTATCGTAGTATAATAATATCCCCATCAATTATTCTGGCATGTCAAAATCTATATTACGATAGAGACCAGTTGTATTCAACAAAATTGTCCAAAAGTAGTACGCGCACGCGACTCCCTAAATTTAGGACCAATTTTGTGATTCTCCTATTCTCACCTACTTATTATGTCCCGTTCGAAACTTCCCAGCTGACTTTCAATAAAAAAGGATGAATTGATTTTGATTAAAACATTGACAGTAATTGATAAACTAGATTTATCACTTTTTTTTTTTGTTAGTGATTTTGAGAATTTAGTGGATATATTAATTTTAATTATATTTACTATTGTAAATAGAAGTCGTATGTATAAAAATAAAGATGAAAATCTTTAAACGAGACATGAAAATGGTAAAATAGGAAAATTTGAGCAGGACGGACTAATTATTGTTCTTTTTTCCCAATGAAAGAAGCTGGGAAGCACTGAAACCTATTAGTAGTACCGAATTGACAAGAATGTCCTCGTCCCTTAAACCCCCTAGCCCTAGTTATAAATATCATAGTCTTAAACCCTAATCCCTTTCAGTCTCGTGTTCTCTGAGCTTCTCGCCGCTTCTCAGAAATTGATATCAAATTCGGACAAGAAGCAGAAGAAGGTTAGCTAATCGTTCAATTGAAGGGCTTTGATTATAGCTTCTGTTCTCAATTCGTTTCTCATTTCTCCAATTCTTTCAATTACAGATTGAAACTTCAGAATAATGCTTCTTCTGTTTGAAACTCCGGCGGGTTTCGCCCTCTTCAAAGTCTTGGATGAAGGCAAGCTCATCAAAGTCGAGGTGCTCTTTCTTCTTCATCTTGTTTTTATTTTCGGCGGAGTTTGTTTGGTTTATTTTGGGCTGTATATGAGCTTTATTTTGATGGGAGCTAATTTGACTGTTTCATGTAAACATTGCAGGACATTGGGAAGGAGTTTTCAAGCCCAGATTCAGCTAGAAAGGTTTGTCCTTTGTACATATTTGAGTGTTAATGGTTGTAATTTTGTCGTAACTGCTATTGGTGTTTGCATGGAAGTGTATTGAATTGCTTTAGCTTTGATTGACTTCTGTGGCGTTTGGAAACTATATTTGATCAGTAGTTAGCTAATTCATTTGTGTGGAGAGTGGACAGATGATAATTCCATAAGCTCGTTTTTTAAGCATCCTTCGTGTATTTTAGCATGAGCAGAAAATTAGAGCTAACTCTCTGTTGAAAAGACTAAGAATGCAACCTTTATGGTTAGATAGTTGTATACTGTAGTATACTATATGTTTCTCGTTTTCGTAGCTTTCTTGAGATCATAGATACTTTCCACAAGACTTTGCTGCTTCATTCATGCCACGTCTCGTTTGAAAACCTGAAAATTAGAGTTTATGCTCTGTTGAAAAGAATAAAAATGCAGCCTTTATGGTTTGATAGTTGTATATTGTGTTTCTCGTTTTCGTAGCTTTGTTGATATCATAGATACTTTCCACAAGACTTTGCTGCTTCATTCATGCCACGTCTCATTGAAGAGTCTGGTGACCGAAAGATATTTTGAAATATATGTTATAACTGTAACATGCTATTCTTGATTCTCCACGTGTAAATGATTCATTGCCAAAAGTGGGGTATTGTATGCGCGCATATATGCACTTCTCGCAATTATACTGTATTGTGTATCTGATTTCCATATTTTCTGGTCTAATTATCAGGTTGTCAAGCTAAAAGCTTTTTCCAAATTTGAGAACACGGCGGAGGCTTTGTCTGCTGCCACGCTATTGATTGACAGCAAACCCACCAAAGGTCTCCGCAAATTCTTGCGCAGCCACTGTGATGGCGACATTTTGGCCGTAGCAGATTCCAAACTTGGAAGTACCATCAAAGACAAGCTGGTGAGAAACAATTCCGCCCTTGAAATGTGTACATAACTTATCATTTGTGCCCAAGATACTTGATGACCAATACTGAACACTGTTTATTGTCCATTGTAGGAAATCGATTGTGTTCACAACAATGCTGTTATGGAATTGATGAGAGGGGTGAGAAGTCAGTTGAGTGAACTTATATCTGGTCTTGGTTCACAAGATTTAGCTCCGATGAGCCTGGGTTTATCTCACAGTCTGTCAAGATACAAGTTGAAGTTCAGTCCCGACAAAGTGAGTTCTAGAGCTATTACTTGATTGTTTGTTGATTTAGTTGTGTTTTGCCTTGCTGAATTTTTCCTGCCCCTATTTCTGATTTTTTTTTAAAAAAAAACTCTCCGACTGTCCATATTTATTGATGTCCTGTGACTTTCATTATTTATATTGGAAATGTGTACCTTCTCACACTAAGTTTAGTTTACCGGTATTTTAGCTGGCAACACGAGAAGTGTCTATGTGCTGTTTCCTTTTATTTGATGGGAGTTGAAAGACACGTGCCAATCTTTTTACACTTGGTTATGTCGTTATGATTACATAATCTTTACTTGTGTATTGATCAGTGCATTTCTGTTGGGATTAGGTTGATACAATGATCATACAAGCTATCAGTCTGTTAGATGACCTTGACAAAGAGTTGAACACGTATGCAATGAGGGTTAGGGAATGGTATGGCTGGCATTTCCCAGAACTTGCAAAGATTGTGCAAGACAATATTTTGTATGCCAAGACTGTGAAGCTGATGGGTAACAGAGTGAATGCTGCAAAGCTCGACTTTTCTGAGGTACTTGATCACATATTTTTTGTTTCCTGCCCCCATATCTTTCGCAGAGCTGAGAGGTTATTAAGTATTAGTCCCAAAATGGTAGGAAGTAAGTGTAAGCATCGAATATAACACTGCGTTACTTATTAAATACCATCATTGATAAATGAAAAGCGTATCTCTATGTTAATATCATTGCATGTACAATTATAGATTCTACCAGAAGAAGTTGAGCCTGAATTGAAAGAAGCAGCCATGATTTCCATGGGAACTGAAGTCAGTGACCTTGATTTGGAGAACATCAAGGATCTGTGCAATCAAGTTCTTTCACTTTCTGAGTACAGAGCTCAACTGTTTGATTACCTGAAAAGCAGGATGAGCACAATTGCACCTAATCTTACCGCTCTTGTTGGAGAACTTGTCGGTGCCCGTTTGATCGCTCACGGAGGGAGCTTGTTGAATCTTGCCAAGCAACCTGGCAGCACAGTTCAGATACTAGGTGCAGAAAAGGCTTTGTTTAGAGCTTTGAAAACCAAACATGCAACTCCCAAATATGGGCTGATATACCATGCATCTTTAATTGGTCAAGCTGCACCAAAGCACAAGGGTAAAATTTCGCGTTCTCTTGCTGCCAAGGCTGCTTTGGCTATCCGATGTGATGCTCTTGGAGATGGTGAAGATAACTCTATGGGAATTGAAAACAGACTAAAGGTAAATTTCAATGTGTTTGGTGGATATTCTTGTTATTTACATTAGTTTCTTGTTATTGACGTGAAGTTTCTGTAGCTTGAAGCTCGATTGAGAAATCTTGAAGGCAAAGATTTAGGTCGGTCTGCTGGGTCCGCAAAAGGAAAACCTAAGATCGAGGCTTATGACAAAGATCGAAAGGGATCAGGAGGGTTGATTACTCCAGCCAAGGTATAGAAAGCTTTACATTGTTTTACCCCTCTATATGGCAAATGTCAAAGCTGTTCTCTTATGATGTAAACCAGCTTAAATTATCCTGTATTGAATGTGAAACTTACCTTCATGCATGTGCGTGCAGACTTACAATCCTGCCGCAGATTCAGTTATGGGATTAACAGAAACCGACGCTGCACCTGCAACTGAGGAAAAGAAGAGCAAAAAGAAAAAGAAGGCTGCTGCCGAAGATAACGGAATAGCTGAAGCAGAGCCTGAAGATGATGCTACCGCGAAAAAGGAAAAGAAGAAAAAGAAGAAGCAATCAGTCGAGGATGTACCAGAGGAACACGAGGATGCTGATGCTGGAAAGAAGAAAAAGAAGAGAAAGCATGCCGAGGTTGAAGAAGACGAAGAAACCCCAAAAAAGAAAGAGAAAAAGAAGAAGAAGAAAAGTGAAGCTTGAGGTTTAGAAGAATTAGGCTGAGGAGGAAAGGAACAGCTCTACAGTTTTGTGGTTTTCTTTTTGTAACTTTTCTTCTGTGTCTGATATTATTGCCTTCTTCTCTTGAAGCTCTCTGAAGCTGTAAGGACATAATTTAGTAGAACTTCATTTATCTATGTAGGCATGATTAACTCTTTACAAGTGATTTTGGGCCGTTCTGGTAAGTTTTTTTTTTACTTGCCTCATTTACAGTTTCCCTCTCAGTAGAATCTCCCACCCAGCACATAAATCTTCACAAGGTAAGTTCCTTCACAAAATGTTTTGTTCCATTAACCCTGCTATCCCAACATTTAGTGGCTTTTTAGGCTAATCTTCCAACATTGGTTACACAATACAGTTCCCATCTTTTCTCCAAGATGTGGTTCGTTCTGAAACTTGTCGGAGTCCGATTAGTTTGCCAGTCTGTTAACGAGATTCTGTACCTTCGTTAATCATACTCGGTCTAAGATTTACTTAGCACGTCATGATAGATAAACATTCTAGTATAATCGGTGTATCTTATCTATGTTATATATGAAAAAAGAAAATATTGATGACGTTTTAATTCAAATCATCGTAAAATACCACAATAATATCGTATCGATTCATGTATTTTCAATTTTGCGTCAAAAGAACACATCCCACATGTTTTTGGACATTGAAAACAATAATCAGTTTATTGTTCTAAACAAATTTTTTTAAAAGTAGTTTATTGCAAGGGCTAAAGCAAAATCAAGAAATAGGGGAAATGCTGGATATATAGTATACATTTAACGAAGCCGAAAACGACCAAGAACACTCCTTTTTTTTCTTTTCTGTACACTGATTTTCCAATCGGGGGCAAAAAAGATGGCTTCTTTTGCAGCAAACTACTCCATTACTCCTCGCACTTCTTCGCCATTGAATAACAATAACGTTAAATTTGCCCACTTAGCTGCTTGCTCATTTCCCCCAACCCAGCTCAATCATCAAGGTTTGTCTTTTTTGTTGTTTTTGTGTTGCTTTAATTCAAGCCCTTTCCAATTTGAGCCCCGTTTGGGTTTTCTTTTGAGATGTGTATGTGGTTGGTTTTTTTGGGCCGCGACGAAATTGATGCGTATTGAGCTCCTGTATGGATGTATTCATGTAATTGATTTTTCTTGGTGAAGCAATTGGCTGGTTTTGTAGTTAATGTTTCCGCCGGGATTCTTGATGGTGCATTTGTGAATTGATTTCTAATAATTCTTGTTTGTCTATGGGAATTCAT
>JAYMSL010004293.1:0-11267 GCA_036897195.1 Plantago coronopus | reverse complement strand
CTAATCTGCAAAATGTTTTTCACTAATTTGCAAGATGTTTTTTATGTATCACTAAATTGCAATAAAGATTTGAAAGTAGTACTATTTCATAATTTTCTCTAATTTTTTCAACTAAAAGTCCAACGAAAAAGCTTATTTGAAATTTTGCTCCCTAAATAGGACTTGACACGAATTTTCCCCATATACTAGGCCTTAGTGTAATTGGTAATATTTTAAGGGACCAACTAGTGTAATTAGGCAATATTATGGACTAAGTCCTGTTATTTTCAGTTGAGAATTTCTGAACTGAAGTGAAGTGAAGTACAAATTTGAACTAACCAAAGCTAAACTAAATGAAGCTGAATTTTGAAAATAACAGGGGCCTAAGACTAGCTCCAGCAATGCCCATCCAACCCTACTTCCAACCTGCCACAAAGACGCTGGCAGGTTGGATGGCGTCGGTGACATCCAACGCGCTACATCTGTTCTTTTTCCTTTTCAGTTTTTAAAAATAATCTTCCTCTCTTTATTGAGTTTGTGTGTGCAAAGATCAACAAAAAGAGCTTGGGTGGAGCTCCAGTCGTTCAACCAGAGTTCATACCTCATGGGAGTGTTGGACTGCTGGAAATAATCGAAATGATTCCCATATTATGTTGTAAAAATTACAGATAAGGGCTGGTTAACAGACATATTTCAGAAAAACACTACCCATTTCAAATTCTAACAAAAAAAACAAGGTATTTTACAATAATCTGTACATTCTGAAATAAAATGTACTACAACTTTTCGTGTGCCTTTTTCACAAATTATAACTTAACTAAAACTAAAATGTACATATTTCTGACTAAAATATATAGAATATTAGTCAACTTAAACCATATTACTATTCTAAAAAAATTTAAATCGTAAAGGGTACCGACTTATTATCCCCAATTATGTTTTGTTGGAATTGGAAAGCTTGAAAGATGAAGTGATGGACAAATAGGCAATAAGAACTGGAGGCCCAAAATATTCCACATTTGCCCCAATAAAAGAAAAACCCATACCTGGCACTCATACTCATACCCTTGCGTGTATAAATACTGTTTTAGTGATCCAAACAATTTAACATAACATAACACATTAATAAATGTTGAATCTTTGTTTTTCTTGATTCTTCTTACACAACACCACCACTGCTGCCTAGACTTCTTACAGACCTGTCTGTCTTCTTCTTCTTCATACATAGATCAATCATTCATCACCACCTCCAAAAGCTTCCTAATTTATACTTTTGACTCCTTCATTCATAATTAATTTTACCCCCTTCTAAAGCAATCCAATTCTCCCTCCAAAACACACACTCACAGGGAGGCTCTACTCGGTTCCAGCTGCTTAAATGAATCGCGATGATCAGGTGATTCCCGATTGTGTACTTTGAATTTCTCGTGTAGGATTTCATGGTTCTTGGATTTTCAGCTACTTTATGTTATTGGGTCGCTGCGTTCATATGACTTTTTCGTTTTCAGACTGTAAAGTTTTCTTCTTGGTTGCTTTTATTCTCAGTTTCATTTTCATCTACTTTGTTTCATTGCGGTGGGATATGTATTAGTACTCTACTAGGTATGTAGTTATAGAGGAAAGATTATAGGAAAACACAAGGTAACTCTGACTTTCTTTGTTCTGAGAGCATTCCTATCCATGACCCGTTTTTGGGTCATGACCCCAAACTGCTCAATTTTGAGTAGTTAACCATGACCCAAAAACGGGTCATGGCATCAACCAAAATGGCAACCCATTTTTTGGGTTGCTATTTTGATCACTTTGTGATCAAAACCACAACCCAAAAAATGGGTTGCAATCCTACTCATCCAACAAATTTTATTTTTAAAAATTGAAAAATATAAAGTTTAATAATAAATTACATAAAAAAGTTAAATTTAAACATCATTAATCATATTATAATTTTTTTTAAAGAAAAAAAAACATATTAAATTTGGGTCATGGTTAAGAGCATATTTTGGGTTGTGGTCATGACCCATATTTTAACAACCTATTTTGTGCCCCAATCCACCAATCCACCATTTTGGAGCATGGATAGGGATGCTCTAAGGTTCGAACCTGTTCGTTTTTTACTGGCATTTGCAGAGTAATAGGAACAGAGCTGTGCGCAGTTTACAAGAGAACCGAGCGAACCTGTTCGATTTCGACACAGGTTTCTGCAGCGGTTTTAAGAATCTGTTCAAACCCAAACATGAACTCATGCTGACGTACGATATTCAAAACTCAAACATGACATGGTTTCCAAGCTTGGAGCAACCGGGGGTTCATAAGATTTAGTGATTTACAAGTCAAGGTGCCTGATGCCAAGCCTTCGAGCATTCGAGGCTTCGAGCAGATGACAAACTAGGCAACATGGGCTTAAACTACATCTACAATCGATCAGGAGTCTCGAGGACGAAAATGATACTAATAATTAGACTAATAATATTCTACACAAAGCAGCGGTAGTGCATGAGACTAGCTCCTCCAAAATGCATAAATATTGTACATGTCCCAGGCAGTTTACCAGATGACTTACTTTGCCTTGTTATTTAGCTTCCCTACTTGACTGGGAGCTACCTTTTTCTTGGACGGAACCCTGGCTTTTGCACCTTTTCCCTTTCCCACCGACCGGGCCTCTTCATCTTCGGTCTCACTGTCATTACCACTTGAGCTATTAGCATCATCATCACTTTCCGCGTGTTTTCTCTTGACAGCAGCACTCTTCCGTGTAGTTCCTCTAGCTTGAGCCCCTCCATTTACATTGCGTCCCATGGATTTGCCTTTAGCAGGAACCTTCGCAGCCCCTCTTCTGCTCTTTAAAGATACATTATCAGAATCACTGCCAGCATCATTGCCAGTATCAGAATCTTCACTACTATCAGTAGTCTTTTTCTTCGAGGAAGGCTTCTTGGCATTAGTAGTCTTCCGCCCTTTCATGACTTTTGATTGCTTGGGCTCTTCTGTTTTCTCAGAATCATCAGCATCATCTTTGGCATTGCGGCCTTTGGCAGATTTACCTGCTTCTTTCACAGCTTGACTGGCAGGCAATTTCTGCAATTCGGGGACATACGCTGTTGTCTGCAATTTTTACAATGTTAGATTTCAACGAAAAGATACCAAGGTATTAAATAAATCACATGCAACGCCTTGAAAAGATATATACCCTGCCACCAGCATTAATGAATTCAATCTTCTTCCCTGAGAGCAAGAAAAGTTGTCTTCGTTTAGTCCAAGAAAAAGATTTAATCAGGAACAATGAAAAGTAAGAACAAGGTTTTCCATGTTGCTTCCTCGAAACACAGAAAAGTACCATTACATAATCAAAGTTTCATACTAATGTGGCACAATAAAGATATGATTGAAACAATTATCTGCAATAAACTTGACATAATTTGCAGGCTCCTTTAAGCCTTAAAAAAAGAAAAAAAAAAACTTGACATAGGACCAATATCATAGAACTCCATCTTTGTTTGCTTCGAGTTTGACTGAAAATTTCATCTATTGTTTTAGATCATGATTAATTATGAGAAACACTTTTTTTCAGGGTAACATGGACTATCTTATTTTTACAAACTAATTGACTACATGTATGAATACTCTAACATCGATCATTCTACATTACTTTCTCTCACTTAAACTTTAAACTGGGAAAAACCAAACACAATAATCAACCACCCGAATAATCACGCCAAACCGCTAGAGAACAATTTAGATCTTTCAATTCTGGGTTCCATCAGCAGTACTCCAACCTCGTACATTTTAATTCAGGGGGCATACAGAAACAAATTAAAGACTTTCAAGGCATGCTGCACAAATCAAGAGCCAGACCATTGACAAAAGCCTCGCCAGGCTGCTTTTCCCGGGAATGGAAAATCCAATCACTAGGGAACTGACTACTTTCAGCCCCAACTTCCATAGCCTTTTCAATCACCTGTAAAACAAACCATTAAAGTCGCATTTATTAGACGTTCACCAAAACTTACCATCAACTTTTCCAGGCTTTTTTCCCCAGCGATAATGAAACATCCACTCAACGGGGAATCGAAGGCTGTCTGCATCAACTTCAACTGACAATTTTGTAACCTAAAGGTGCGGGCTCAAACAACCATATGCATCATGAACTATATGAAGTTGAGTGGTTAACCATAAAACAATGGAACATGATTTACCTCATTAATGCACTTGAGTAATGTTGCGCAATTTTCTTTGGAGATGCTGGATGAAGTTTGTAGTGGATGAATGTTTGCCTGCTCGGTTGGAATTCAATTAGTACTGAATAAGAAATAAGAATAACAATTTAACTGGAAAATAAACAGAATAAAGGTCATCATATAAAGATATTTCATTTTCTTCGGTAATTAAAATTTTAGAAAAAGATTACTCTGTTGAACAAGCTTTTGGCAAGTGTAGAAATCTAAGGTGATACAATGAAGATGGTTATTCATTTAACTTTAGTCAATTATATGACAGGAAGAAAACTAATTAGCAGTGGAATTTGTTTTATTAGCAGACTTGTCATAAGCAATTAGCAGTGGAATTAGACTTGTCAAGGAAAAAACTTCCTATATTTCATATTGTAATGTAGAATTATTGCTCATGATATTCTGGTAAAGAAATCAGTTGTCAAGAATTAGTTTACTAACCTGATATAACACTTCGTCGGCCATCCAATTACCAATACCTGCCATAAACCTCTGCACCGAGAAAACAACCATTCAGTGCCTTTCAGGAAATGATGAAATGATAAGAAGCAGAAGAAAGCATCAGTCCTGATTATAATATTTATGTAAGAGTCCAGATCAGCTTGCCATGTTGCTATCTTAAAGATGCTCAGAATAATAACAAGCATCATACAAAAAATTCATCATTCGATCTATCTATACAAAAAAAACAAAATGAATTTATCAATTTAGCAAATTAAACAATATAATAAGTCTCAGATGTTTAACACTTTTAATAAACGTAAAACAATTTATGTAACGGTTTAATCGCATTTCCTTTTCTTCTCCACCAAAACCCCTTTTACTGATTCCATCCGCCACGACTGTTCACTCCTACAGGCGACACCGATTCTGAAAGTCCACGCTGATCTCTATTTTGCTTCTCCGTTACCGCAAGTCTGAAACTCTCTTCTCCTATTGACTCAACGGCCACAACCATCCGGAACGGCCGCCTCTAACCACTGCAAGTATTCGAATTGGTACCAAACACGCAGATATAAGACCTCACTCGGCATTGCGCAGACGGCCCAGAGCAGTGTATCCTCACCACCTTATTCTTGCTGATCAGGTATGTGAGTCAATCGAATCCAACTGGTTTATTCTGTAATTACATGTGTAATTTGGATTTTCATTTTCATGTAAGGGTGCCCTCACCACCTTATTCTTGCTGATCAAGTATGTGAGTCAATCGAATCTAACTGGTTTGTTCTGTAATTACATGTGTAATTTGGATTTTCATTTTCATGAAAGGGTTGGGAATAGGGGGTGTGTTATATTATGAAGTTTAGAAATCCTGCACATAAGCCGTTTGATAAATTGTTAGAATGAATTTGGTTTCCTAATTTTGCTCTCCTGTACTACTTGGTTAAGCTTTCAAATTCAGTTTGGCAAAATAACACAATCTTAGTTGCAATTTCATGTTTTCAACAAACAATTCAATTCCAAAAGGACTTCATTTTTGTTGTTCTGTCATTATTAGAATTTCAAAAAGACTCTTGAAAAGAAAGATGTGTTCTCTACCGCTACATTCCTAAAAACATCCCCCTGACCAAACCAGTAATTGATGTAGATAAGGCACATATCTTATTAACAATCAACAACTCTGTTGTTATTCCCTATATGGCGGTCGGAAACGGAAGCGTTGTGTACGGTTGGGTTAACAATTCTCTGTTTTCTTTTTAAGTCCTGAATTGTCATGGATAAAGGTTAATCTTTGGCTATTATCACATGTGGGGTAACAAAGGGAAATAAACTTCTACTTTGTTTTGGGATTTTTTTACATTTGATCTTATTTGCAATGGATCTTATTTGCAATGGTGGGTTTTATTACCTTGGATTTATATACTAGGTAATAAAATGAACATCTTGTGAAAATGAGAGTTTTTTTTTTTTTTGGTGAACATTATGCTCACAGGTCCTCTTTTTTTAAGTTTAGCGCATCTTGCTCATATATCTCTAAGCAACAGCGTAGATGTTCCAATGCAGACAAGCTGACTAAGGCTCTGTTCTTTTCAACTTAAATTCAGTTCCATTCATGTTGGTCCCTTGAGTTCAGTTCAGCTTTGGTTATTTCAAATTTATACTTCATTTCAGTTCCATTCAGTTTAGTTCAGTTCAGAAATTCCAAGCTGAAAAGAACAGAGCCTAATAAGGGGTCAAACCCGCAAGGCAAAGGATAGATTTTTTTTTTTTTTTTTTTTGTTATTTTGGAGACAGGGAAGGGGAGAAGTTGGAGACACAAACAAGAGGTCATGGAATAAATATGTAAGGAAGATGATTCAGAAAA
This sequence comes from Plantago coronopus, assembly GCA_036897195.1. Lineage (NCBI taxonomy): Eukaryota > Viridiplantae > Streptophyta > Magnoliopsida > Lamiales > Plantaginaceae > Plantago > Plantago coronopus. Next base: position 4,757 of record JAYMSL010004293.1, on the reverse strand, counting down.
ATGTAAATAGTTCCCTGCAATGCAGCTAGAGGAACAATAAATAATTAAAGATGTTGTTTTACATGTAAACTGTTCCCTGCAAGGCTGCAATGCAGCTAAAGGAACAATAAATAATCAAAGATGTTGTTTTGCATTGTCTATGATTATTGATTAGACACACACTATGTCATAGTGTGAATGATGATACATAAAATCCTAACTCTTCGTCCTTATATACATCATTTTCCTTCTTAACTCTTTGTTTGAGCTACACTTGATCATCAAGATACATATTTCTTCGAAAATCATTTGTCTTTTTATTTATTTTTTTGTTTACTTATTTAACATTAAATTGATGGACACCGCGCTACCGCACCATTCTAGTATCATAAATAAGCACATGACAAATCAAGGATCCTGACAATCATATATTCATATCAAAGTAGAATTTTTGATACATGAAGTCAAAACGAAAAAACCTATCTGCCCATCAGCTTGTGGAAGACATGTTAGATATAACAAATACATTAGATAAACTCAGTTTCAATCCGCACTAGTTGTGACAAGGGAATACACTTGTAGCATTCACTTTCAGAACCTATCTAATCTAGTTTTTTTTTTTTTTAATCCCAAGGGTGGAGTCGAGCTCCTTATATTAAAGTAAAAGCATGCGTACAACCCAGACGGCCATGTGCCATAGTTAGTTACAAACCATAATACTAACACATGATCTACTCCCACTATCTAATCTAGTTCATAAGCAGTGGTCTCTAAAACATTCCTCAAACAATACTGGTTGTTAAGAGCAAAATGTTGACTTTCTACACTTAATATATTGACACGGAAATGCAATGCAAGAGTCGATTTGACATTTTCCAAGTATCCTAAAAATCAGCCTAGTGATACTAGATTGCTTTGTACAGTACCTCCTAAGTATCATAAATAAGCTTTACTAATATGAAGCTCATTGTCAGAACATAATTTGAGTATTCTATAGTCAAGCAACAATTTCAATAAATCAATTTCTAGCATAGTGAACCAATTAAGATTCCATAAAGAAAACAGTACTATAATATCCCCATGTGGACATGCAGAAATATCACCGTACTATAGCAGGAACCTTCAAGATGCAAATACAGACATGAAGCACATAGATTAAAAAATTATAAAAACCTGGTCAAGTAAAAGAGCCTTGATTCCTATTTTCTTCTTGCTTAAGGCCTTGGAGAATTCATCTACCGTCATAGGCTCAAATAACGCATCAGGACCAAGCTCAGAGATCGGAGGCTTTGAAGCAGGCTGTGCAAATTTTTATAGTAAGCATCTGAGTTTTTAGAATCAATCCATTAAACATAGAGAATAAGTATATGGATATCTAAAAACAATTATTACATTATCAAGCAAACGAACTTTAGCGAACCGCCTCTTGTCAGTAAAAGAGAATTCCAGACCATCATCCAGCTGAACCACAACGAAAATAAGTTATATGATAGTCACAGAAAGTCAGTTATATGCATATAATATAAACATGCCCATAAACAAACATGAGTTCCTCAATATTTCTCAGATGCGTAAACTAAAACTTTGCTGTTGATTTTAGATATGAAATTGAAACTGAAATTTGAACAGAAACAGGAAAGAAAAACAAACAATTTCAACTGAACTAAACTATAGAAAGGAAAAGCTCACTTCGACAAATAACTTGGAATACTTTGAGGGCCATTCGTCCGTATCTGTAACAGCAGCTCTGCAGACATGCATCATAATCATTAGTCATAAGGAACCCTAAACACCTTAAAAGAAACATAAAGATGTTCAATTGTTTACTAAGTATTCATACGTAACGGCATCACATGTTCCCGAATCATTAAAATTTGCTGGTTAAATAAATCAATCCTGAATTCAAGGGATGAATGACAAATCACTGTATTAAATGGCCTTCTTTTCTATTTGAATATGATCTACTCGAGGAAAGCAATTACAAGAATGCATAGTGAAGGTGGAGTATTAAGTCTTTGAGGAAGTCACCTGGGAGACCGTCTTTTGTAGGGACGGACAAACATTATAGATATAACCGAGAACACTGTTGGTTTCAGGTGTATTTTAAGAGGAAAAACATACATTTCGTTAAGAAAAATAGCATTTTAGTTAAAAACATAAAGGATTTACTTAATAAGATCAGTCAGATCTCTTTTTAAATCGTCTTCCACAAGTCTAATGAAGGTTTGAATCGAAAAATAGTCCTATCTACTGAAGTGATCCAAAGCATAAAACTGATCAGACAACTTCATGATAAAAACAGTATAATTGGGAGGTTTTCTATAAAAGTCGCCAGTAACTCACCTCTTATAATTAGTAACCGCAACTCCCTTGATGTACACAGCTCCCGCCATTCCTACAATAGCAAATGAACAGGAATTATATTACCACAACATTAATCAAGATCCGGAAATAATCCTACTGATACAGTATACCCTAGTCTAGTAAAACACCAATGCACTCAACTACATTATCCTGCGTAAAGGATAAACACCCTGCCACCCTACATTTTGCCGATGTTTCCACGCTTCAGCTCCATAACCGATTACCAGCCGGTCACAAACTCAGAATATGAAAAGAAAGCAAAATGCATCCCATCTAAAAGTTACTAATCGCTTTAACTACACACTAAGCTCAATCAAAATTTCACTTGGTGGATGAACAAATAGCTAATAACATGAATATGTCATATGAATTCTCAATTCAGCATCGAAATAGGTATATCATGCAAGCATTCCAGAAATTATGGATTAGACTGGATAAGGAAACATATCTAGGTTAATAACAAAATTATAGAAAATGAATGAAGGAATGAGTGGTTGATACCGAATTGGAAAGAGGGGAAAGGAGGCGAATCAAGCTGAATCCACATGTTCTTCCCCTTCCGGTGAGCGGCGACGATAGTTTTGCCAATAAGCGCCGCCTGGAAGTCTGGCGGGGAAACACCGTCAATAACTTTGGTATCGTCGGCGACAATCGCTTTGATGATCTTCTTCCCAATACAGTGATTCTCGATCACTTTGCGCGCCGCTTCCACCTCCGGTAGCTCCGGCATTGTTACAGACACCACACTGCTCTGGACTCTAGCTGTGGTTTTCGCGCCCACCAAGTACACTTTGGTCAATTTGCCTAGTGAAGGGCTTTCGGCTTTGACCATAAATATTGATTACACATAATAGAGAATTTGACAAGTGGAATGTGGACCAATGGTATTTGTTTGGACTTTCGACCGAATTACCATGCTTTTTCGAATAACCACAAAATTAAATGTTTACATTAGCGTAAATAAACTGAAGTGTAAAGGGACCCATTTATTAATTAGAGCGCCACAACCCTAATGTGCAGGGTTCTAGCCGGAATCTTGCCCTTGGGTCATCGTTCTCTATAAGTTTCTCCGAGTGTAATGCTTACAAACCCTAGAAACAAACGACCTAGAACAACAACCGACGGCAGGGTGGAGGGCGCCTCGCGGTATAAACACCCCCCCCCCCCTTGACCCCCCCAAAAAGCCCCCCGCCTCCGCGAGGGAGGTTGCTCCCACCCCCCCCCCCCCCCCCCCCCCACCTAAGGACATGAAGGTCGATAACATCAAGACAAGGGCATAAAGGTCAAGGATTACAGTGAAAAATGTCAATAGCCAAGATCCCCTTCAAACATATTGAAATTGATGTGGGAGTCCCTCTTCTTGAAGTGGAAGGATCATATATATTATTAAGGTGTTGGGTCAAACCTTTGTTTTAGCTAACCATGTGTGGACTCTAATGGATTTAGATTCTGGCTGCTACTATATGAAAGGACTTTCATAGGAAAAACATGGAATGATTGTGAGGGAAGGGCCTTAACATGCGACATTTTCTTGTATATTTGTAAATGGGAAAGCTAATTCCAAGCATACAATGATAAAGTTAATTCCAAGTATTTGTTTGTTCCCTTGCTTCTTTCCCTAATCCTTTCTCTCCTCTGCCGCCGGCAAGGATGGTAACGTAGCTGCTTCTTCATCTCGTTTCGGCAGCCTCTTGCTGCCATAGGCTTTCATGTCTGTTTCTGTAACCCTTTCCGTTTACCCCTTTTCCCTTGCTGCCTCTTCCATTTCTTATGGATGCTCCTCCTATCCCCGTGGTGGTGACCTCTGGTAATCTGCTGGCTCAACCTAGTATGATCGGTGGTGGTCCTCACTCGGCCTCGGCTTTACTGGAGCAGCCTCGTCGGCAACCATATGTGGATATTGCGAAACAAGGTTTTACTGAGGCTGGTCCTAGCTCGACATCTTTGGCCCCCACCTCTTTCTCTGAATCTGTTGATGGGTCTCGCAAGCTGATTGCTCCTAAAACTCAATTTGAAATTCAAGGTAACCTTGCTATCAGATTCTCCTCTGTGGAAATTGCTCAGTTAGCCAAACCTTTTAATCTGTCTTTGGTAGGTAAATTTTTGGCTAAAGAAGCCCCTAAAATAGCTTTGGTAACAAAGGATTTCAAAAACATAAAGCTCAAAATGGGGTTCAATATCAGTTTCATTACAAAAACTTGGGAGAGACCACTTATTTGTGGACTTTTCAAAAAGACCACATACTAGCATCATAATATGCGATGTTATCAATACAATGCCCAATGTTACTAATGTGAATGTCCAATGTTACTAACATTATTGATATGATAACATTGGACATTGTATTGATAACATCGCATATTATGATGCTATTAGGTGGTCTTTTTGAAAAGTCCACAAATAAGTGGTCTTTC
>JAYMSL010004292.1:0-11273 GCA_036897195.1 Plantago coronopus | reverse complement strand
TTGAAATTGTGTTATTTTATTGTCGAAACATATTCATGTTTGGTGTCCAATCGTAGATATTAACGAAGAGATTATTTTGGTGAAATCAGAATTATTTTTCGATAAACGTATTTTGAAAAATTAAGATTACGAAAAACAAGAGAAGATTGGAAAAGTTATAAGTAATATGGATTGTATATTTGTAAATTGCAAGTGACAAATGTACGTATGAGATTAAAATTGAATGGGTAAGATCAACGTACCAGATTCAAATTAAACTGAAAACTAATGTAAACTATTCTGTTATATACTACTTATAATATATTAGTAGTAGTATATAACCAAATCAAAGGCGCGTGGAGAGTACATCAAATTAAATCAATTTGAACCGTCCGTTCCTGTCCGCGCGTGGTCAATCTGAACCGTTCCTTACTATTCCACGTTTTAGAAAATCTACTTTCTAGCAGATAATATTTCTTTACATCTCTTCCATCATCTCTTTCCTCTTTCCTCTGTAATCTATCCTCATGTCTATTTGACAAACTCTTGCTATGAGATCTTCCCACTAATTTTTTTCCCTTGCTTCAAGCTTCATGTACATATAATTTTTGTTGAATTTGGATAATACTTGACAAATAGCTTCAACCCACCATTAATGGATGTTTAAGCTTTCAATTTCAAGAACTTCTTTGAAAGGATGGAAGTACAAGGATTTTGTTATAAATTTATAAGGTAGAATGGTTTCTCTCTTCTCAAAATTTGACTGAAGCTCTAAGAACTAATCAAGCTTTTAGATTTCTATCTTCCTGTTCTCAATTGGACCAAAAAGCTTTTAACCTTTCTCTCACCATAGCGTTTCTGTAACTAAGAAGAAAAAGATTGCACTGATGATAAATTTTCTGTTTTGTTTTCTTTATTTTGCTTAATAATGGATGGTTTAACGTGAATGTTTGCCAGGTCCCTTTTGTCTCTTCTATACAACGTACTCCAATCCCTTCATCCACATTTTATTTATTTTCATTCTAATTTAATTAGTACTCCCTCCGTCCGCTCAAACCAGCTCCATTTTGTCATTTTGGGCGTCCGTTCAACTCAGCCCCATTTCCAAAAATGGAAACTTTTTATTCATTTTAAATTAAACACTTCTACCCCAATTGTACTATATATCAATATACAACCACAATTCAACCTCACTTATACTACTTTACTTTCCATTAATTACTCCACTATACCCCACTTGTACTATATACCAATAAACTACTACTCTCCTTAAATACTGTGCCGGAGTCAAAATGGGGCTAGTTTGATCGGACGGAGTGAGTATACAATTAATCAAATTCGATTTATCCCTCTTTCTATAGCGTTAATTTCATGTTCTCGGGGATATATAACTGAATTTCTATCTGTATATTATGTGGCTGAATCTCATATGAGATTAATTGCATAATAAATTAAAAAGGGTTTTGTCGATGGTGGGTAGCGCATGTGCATCGCCACTCACTGTTCACGTGGATTCCACACTGGGGTCTATGTGAACAGTGAAGAGAAGGTGCATCACATTCACCACAATCGAACTTTCCATTAAGTAGCGACTTACTAATAACTTGGGCCGTGGAGAGAAAAATGCCGATGGATGCGTAACCGAAAGACGTGGCTGCCGCTATATACGACAGCCATGAGAGCTTAGCAAAGTTTGGGATTTGGCTCAAAACTATCTGCAATATCCCGAACATGAGCATAAATGGATAATTGTTGATCTTGCACTGCGTATTGTCTCGAATTTGATGCCTGTGGAAACATACTGCTCTTCCCATAGCCCTAATAATTTATAGTCACATATATAAATCAAATTAGTCAACGAAAAACATTTTGCACAGTTTTGAAAAAAATATGTAGTGATAGATCGGTTATAGTTAAAAACACATTATGTTGTAAATCGAAACATATACTTACACCAGACTGATAGAGGCAGTGATTGTGTATCCAATGCTAGTACCAACAATATTTGAGTATTGAGCAAGACCACACAGCGTCACTTTTACACCTCCTATAGATTCAACAAAAGAATGTATTTACTAAAATTACGATCAGCGTGTATCTAATGATCAACGGTTTCAGGTAAGATAAAACGCAAACAAACTATAGAAATTAGAAATTGCTTCCATAAAAATAGATTATGACAGAAAGTGGTAATTAAACTGTTCGTCATTTTCTCAATTATCTATGAGTAAATATAGTTGACAAATGCAGTGAGTACCTAAGTGTTCACGGACGGCACCCATGTAAGTGTAGGTCCGTCGGCCTTGTTGGGGACCGGGGAAACGGTATGCATCAGCAAGCAGAACGGAATTGAAATAAGTGATGGCAGCGAAAATCGAAAGAACCGCGACACCGGCCACCCAACCTAGCTGAGCTAGTGCCCATGCCAGTGACAGAACTCCCGAACCTATCACCGCCGTTACTATATGAGCAGTTGCGGTCAGCAAGGTACCTATATACAACATCCGTTAATAAAACAATCCTAGTATCGAATTACAAAGGGTACAAAATGCTTTCTATATGAAACTAGAAGAAAAATAATGAAATCAAACGTATACAATTAAGTGGTGAGAATTAGTACCGGTTCGTTTTATGCGACCATCATCGTCATATAAATCCTTGTTTGCGTCTCCGGTTTCCACGTACATGGATTCCATCTCACTGCAGCCGGCGTAAGATGGCGAATTACCTTCTCTTTACCTTAAATCGATGAAAGCTTCTAAATGAACTTCCAATATATGAGAATGAATTTGTATGAGTACAAATCACAGAGCTCTATCACTTGAAACTTGAATTGAAAGTGTTGGTGAATATCGACTACTATATATAATCACACTCTCAATCTAAGCTGGGGAGATTCTAAATATAGTTTGGAATTTTCTTCTTTCTATATTTAGTTAATGTCTGAGAATATAGTTTGATATATACACATACATCTGGACCATGAATAACGGTTTGAATAAGAGAAATGATGATATGAATCTAACTGATGTACCGTTAAGAACGGTTCATGGACTGGTTCTGTTCTTGAGAGATCACAATACTGATCTAGATACCAGATACAATGTCGTGGACGAAGATTCGAGATTTACTCATACTATTATTGGTGAGTATCCAAGTTCACATCTTGAAGCTAAGATAGATACCTCCCATGGCGGAGTTAACACTTATGGTAAGGATCGCGAGAGAAGGGGTCACGGTTCATGTACTGGTTCTATTTTTGAGAAATGATAGTATTAATCATACTATTATTGGTGAGTATATTCAACAATTAATTATACTATCGTTGGTGAGTATCCAAGGTCTCATTTTGAATCTAAGATAGTATATCTACCGTGACTGATATATTTAACAATTAAATATACTATTATTGGTGAGTATCTAAATTCACATCTTGAAGCTAAGATAGATACCTCCCATGGCAGAGTTAACACTTATGGTAGGATCGGCAAGAGAAGGGGTCAGGGTTCATGGACTGATTCTATTATTGAGAGATGTTAGCATTATTAATCATACTATTATTAATTGGTGAGTATATTCAAAATTAATCACACTATCATTGGTGAGTATCCAAGTTCACATTTTGAATCTAAGTTAGTATATCCACCGTGACTGAGTCAACACTTATAGTCAAGAATCAAGATCACAAATATTTAAGAATTAAATGTACTATTATTGAAGAGCTTGGAGCTGTGGCCCAATCAACGTTTACGGTCAGGATTACCTATATTCAACAATTAAGAGAAACTTTTGGGAGAGTCCACTAAATGTGGTCTTTTCGAAAAATTCACTTAAAAACGTCATCTATTTACAATATAACATTACTTATTTTAACACAAACATCAATTATTTATAACAAACATCAACAATTTACAATAAACATCAACTATTTTTTCAATAAACATCAACGATTTTGTAATACATCAACGATATATTTACCATAAAACATCGACTATTTATATTAAACATCAACTATTTTGTTATGAAATAATCTACTATTTACATTAAACATCATCTATTTTATCATTAATATCAACTATTTATAAATTATCAATTATTCAATCATAAACATCAGATATTTTATAATAAACATCACCTATTTTAGCATTAACATCAACAATATTGAGTGGACTTTTCAAAAATACCACTTATAGGTGGACTTTCCCAACAATTAGTATATAAGTCTGCTTAAAACATACCGTTGCTAAATAATTTTATTTTTCCATTTTATAAGGAAAAGCCGATTTTCTCAAGAATTTGGACTTAGAAATTACAATGGATTACTATTAATGGAACTTAAAATCCAAAATAGATCGACCCTCAATAGTATCTGACATGTGCTTTTTTTTAGAAAAAAAATTGGGAACCCGCAGCCACTTCCCCAAAATAGATCGACCCTAATCAATACTGACATGTGCTTGTTTCTATTGCAATTGCATGCAATGAAACACTCCTATAATTCCTATATGGGTAGTGTACAACTAGTGACTAATGACTTTTAATTGGTCCCCTAAACCTAATTAACCAAAGTCTTTTTCTATATCTTAGTTTTTTAGTATTAAAACTATTATGAAGATTTAAATGTAATTATTAAATTATTACATGAATTATATGATAATATTTGGACCCCTCAAAATTGGAGCTGAATCCACCCGGCCACATGCCCATACTGGTGGTCCATCACCCAAACTTTTAGCTTCCTAGGTTGGCCCTGGCTAAATATATTTAGATATGTCCCCAATAATCAACTATATATCAGTATAGTGTATAATGATTCATGTATATTGCACAAGTTGGATATGATATGTATTTGGTCAAGGTTATTCCTTAAGCATCTTTCCTCCAAATATATCCTAAACATACAATCAATGTACAAATGTATGATTATTGGCTTTAAATAGAAAGATGATCCAGCGGTAAAGAAAATGAGTTACAAATATGAGTCTAGGAGGTTGAAAATCGAGTCTTGAGATATACATGTTTATGTGTATATTGATATATCTAGTGGATTCTCATATAAAAGTTTACATATATTCACCAAACATTATATGTAACGATCTAATCCTTAATTGATCGAAACTCGACCCTGTGTGCTGACGCGGTTACAGATGACGTAATTGATCGAGATCCGACTCTTTGGGTCAGCGCGGTTACGCATGACGAGGACTACATGCCTCACTTGTATGATAATGCCCGCTTTTAATCGGAGTCCGCACAAATTTTCTTTTGAAATCACGTAAAAGGTCTCATATCATTCAATGCGTGTGTCGCTACTTAAATACTCTTTATTCCAATTACGTTGAACTGATGTAGGATACGGGATATTACATTATAATTTATTAACATTGTAATATAAGTATTTGATTGTTAATAGTGTGTGTGGACTGAGGGCCTGCAGGTGGGGTAGAATGGAATAGAGGTGAGAAGTTGAGATATGGATTGAAAAATAATGTGGGACTGCGCATGTAAGAAATCCATATGATGAGGCAGATGCAGTATATGAAGAAGGGAAGCATATCTGAACAAAGATGAAAATTTAATTAATGGCACCCTTATAAATGAGGGACGGCTTTATTCACGAGGATCACGGCTCTTCTATAATACACTATGCAATCATTTTCTCAGGCCATACCACAGATTGGCGCAAAATATGAAACACCTTCTGTCCTCTTTCTTCATTTCATTCCAATCCATTTAAACTATTTTCTCAAATAATATAAGGTACTACTAATTTGAATGTACACTGAATAAATCGTCGGAATACATGTAAATCATGAAACAGAACAACTTTATTTTATTAGTTTTATGAGCCTAGTGTTCATATATATGAGTTGTAGTTTTAACTTTAAATTAACAAGATAAGCGATTGGGATCTAGATCAGTAGTGGAGATATTTTGGGGAAGAAAAAGAAATAAAAGAAAAAGAAGAGGCGTATGTGTAATGATAGTAGTATAATTAAAATGGATGGATGTGATATGGTATAGTATTTAACAAACCCTGGGAATTGATGGGCAGTCACCTACCCCAGGTTGTGTGTTGATAGAGATACCTTCTACATGATCCACGTGGGTAGTAGTAGTAGTATTATTCCGTTATATATATGCTCTCACCCCTCACTTTTTACATTTCACTACCTCTTCTTTGCTCATGTTACATTTGGTTTTTATAACTTTGGGATTATTCTCTTACTAAAAAACAACGGAACACTCTAAAGAATCAAGAAAAAAAAAACATATTTATAGGTTATAGGAGAATCCGTCTTTCTCAAGAACTTAATAAAAAAAATTTACTGATTTAGAGAAAGTTTTGTGGTTGATTGTTTATAATTAGACAATCAACACTGTATGTATGTTTTTGACTTAAAACTTTTTTGGTTTCAAACGGTAAAAACATTATGTTACTAAAACAAAGTAAGATGGGAGTTATAAAGTTGAGCTATATGTTCATTTCAACTTAAGTTTAACTCTATTTAGTTAAGTTCAACTTAGTTCAGAAAGTGAACTAAGGCTTTTGACTTCACTTTTCAGCGAGCTAAATGAGATGCCCTGAGTTTGTATGCTCAGTTCACTCCTCAATTCAATCTACTTTGTCACTTGAATTCTTGAACTTTCTGAATGACAACTTTTTGTTAAAAAATCTTCTCCTAGTAAACCTGTGTTGTTTGACCAAGTCTTCAGGGGGAATGACTCTTCCTGCTGATGTAGTCTCATTGCTAAAGTTTTGGCCGCAACACTAGATTCAAAGTAAAAATTACATCTCAGAGACCTAACACTCTATACATGCTCTACTTTAGCCTAAGTAAGGTTTCCTCTTTTACATGATGTCCTCTAAAAATGTCTAAGGACTTGAGAGTACTGCCAATGCTTTACTAAGATATATGGTCACATGTTAAGTTGATAATAAAAAATACTAAGGTCCTACCGTGTAGCATGGAATAAACCCGCATCTTCATTAATGGGTGGATACATGTGTTGATCTTCGTCCGAAATGTTATTCTTCTCACCCCCCCCCTCTCCCTCACGATGAGTGTGGATGTTCAGAACGACCAACTTGGAAGTAAGAGCATGAAACGTTGGTGATGGAAAAGGTTGGTGAGCACATCTGCAAGTTGTCCAACATTTGAAATGTGAGTCAGATGTATAGTGCCATTGATTATCTTGTCCCACATGACATGACAATCGATTTATATGTGTTTAGTGCGCTGATGTGCACTGGATTGTGTGCTAAGTAGTAAGCAGACTTGTTGACAGTGTAGAGAAAATGTTCATGACGAGGGATTTGAAAATCTTAAAGTAAATATTTGAGCCGTTGAAGTTCACATGTTGTTAAAGCAGGTGCCCAATACTCCGCTTATGTGATTGAATTACTGGCCGTCGGTTGCTTCTTAGATTTCCACATGATAAGTGAATCTCCAGAAGAATAGAATATCTGGTAATGGTATGCCTAATCTCTTAACAAGAAACCTAGTCATTGTTTGTGAAGCCTTTTAACTACAAGTTTGTAGCTGATGATTAAAAACATGCCTTGTCCAGGTGTCTGCTTGATGTACCTCAATACATGGTGGATTGCAGTTAAATGAGCTTTGGTAGGACACCTCATGAACTGGCTTGGTGTTTACAATGAAAAGGATAAGTCAGGCCTTGTCATAGTAAGATAAAACATTTTACCTATCAATCTTTGGTAAGACAATAGATCCTCCAACGAATCATTCTCATGGAAAATATTTTCATGATTAGCAGTTGTATAGCATGAAACTCAAAGTAAGTCTAGTGTATACTTCCTCTGACAAATGGAAATCCCCGCAGGGTTACCTTGCAACTTCCAAGACAAGTATATATTTGAGTTCACCAAGGTCCTTTATCGTGAACTGAGTATACAAATTATGTTTGATAGGCATGATTTCTTCTATATTATCACCTACTAAAATCACATCATCAACAAAGTAAGAATTTTGATTGTACATAACCAATAGAAATGAGAAAAATTTGCAATTTAAAAAACCACTGGTAGCTAGCCTGTTTGAGTCCGTACAAGCCCTTCACCATCTTGCAAACTGTATTTCCTGTCTTGGTGTAACCCAATGGAGGTTTCGTGTATACTTCTTCATCAAGGTCCCCATGCAACAATAGCCATTGTTGACATCAAGTTGATGAAGAAACCATGACTTGGCAGAAGCAATAGCCAACAAGCATCTAACAGTAGTCGACTTCACCACTGGAGAGAAGGGGTTGGCGGGACATTCTGATTGGTGGAAATGGAATGAGTCAGCAAGAACTAAACTCTATTTTAATATATTATATGATTGATTACAAAACGCATCAAGCGGAAGTGAATTACACTTGAGCTGAGCACTGTTTACATAGATCTATAAGCTAACTCATTGTAACCGAAATGTGCTAACTGTCTAACATAATGTACAACTTAAATCCCTGAATACATTTGTGTAGTACAATACATATTACATGTACAACTTTTTCTTCCTTTGTGTGTGTTGATCTTCTTGTGAAATGTGATTCTTCTCAGATTAAATCTCTTATAAGTCTAATGAAGTCTAACTATATGTGGTCTTACGTTTTACTTTTTTAAATCGACAAAATATATTACATTATACCGTCTAACGTAAAACATACTCTAACATTTGTTATCGAAACTCACATTTCTAGCCAGCAGGACACATAGCTGAATCACTACTCCAAAAACACCTCAACACATAACATTAATCTATTTTAAACACAATTCCGCTCTGTCTAAACAATCTGATCATGTTTTAGTATGGGCCAGCAAGTTAAGTTAGCCGTGAGCATGACATGTGCCGTTATTAATTTGGTGTTCACATGCCCAGTTTTTCCCCAAATCTTATCATCAATCAATTCTCAAATTCTTAGATATCTCCGTTAGTTCTTAGCAATGTCAATCTTTGATTACCACATATATTCCTTACAACGTAGGTAGTCGAGTGCATAGTAAGCTGAGACATCACGAATTCAAGAGGTCACTGATTTGATTCCCGTTATGGGTGATTATATTATCGAAATGGGTGATTATTTTCCATATAAGCTGAAAAAGTATTTAATTAATTATTGATAAAAAATTCGGATGAATTATTGTAATTATAATAGTATATTTAAAAAAAAAACATATTTTCTTAATCATTCAGTTTAATTGACAGCCTGGTTTGTACTACGTTGTTTTCAAAATTAGTTAATCAATGTACAAATACATTTTTTGTATTTTACGATGCGTTATTTGCTGCATTGAGATATTGAAAATGAATTAATAAGTCGGTTAGTCTAATAATGGGTTTTTAATCTTAATTTATGTTCTCAATGCTCACGTCACAACGGGTGACGTGTGCATAACCAAAATTATCAACATTGATTAATGTGTTGGATTAATTAATTAATTGCAAGTCTCCTGATACTAGTTATACACTTATACTTAATCACATGGACAGATGGATTAATGACGATTATTACAAATAATAATGTCTTAGCAAAGAACATAATTACAAACGGACCAAGTTGCTTTCCTTGAGCCGCCCACAGTCGTTTAGTAATTTGTCCTGCTTTACTCTATTTCAGGGAAGAGATAGGGTCGGCCAAATTCACATGTTTTATTTTTCAAACATTGAAAATTTTTACACTTTATCATATTTATAATTTCAAATACTATTTTTACTCCACGTAAGTGTAATTTGACGGATGTCATAATGTTTGAAGTTGAGTGTTAGAATGAGACATTCCTTACCGAATAAGGTCTTGTTCAATTCACTTAAAAACTTTTAAACTAAACTTATTTTAAGTATAAATTTTAATTACTCAAATTTAAACTGAACTTAATTAATGTAAACTGAATTGAAGTGAACTGAATACAACTTAAATAAAAGTAAACTTAACATAGCCTAACTTACATGTCGGACTCCAAAATGAATAATAATTTTATCTCAATTAAGGTTCCACAAATAATTAATTATAAACTTATAAAATAATTGTAAGTAGTACATCTATATAACCTGTAATTTTGACTTCCCAACTTTCATACTTGTTTTGGAACAAGATAACACCAACTAAGGTTAATACTTTTATTTGGAAGTTATTTCAAGATAGAATACTTTCGAAAGAAAATTTAGAAAAGAGAGACATATTTTTTAGCTCGGGAAGTAGGTGTTGTGTAAGATGTGATGGAGTTTTGGAAACCTCGTGGCATATATTTGGTGAATGTAATTTCGCATTAAGGGTATGGGAAAAAGTTTATAAGTGGCTTGATTCCAAATTTGAAAACGGGGATGGAATAGTAGAATTTTTGAGCAAGCATGTAGTAAACGGAATGGTTTGAAAAAAGCAATGTGGGATGTATTTTGGCACGGGAAAATTTGACAATTATGGCATGCTAGGAATCTAGGTGTGTTTTCGAGGGATCTAGTCTCGGTTGATGCGGTTGTGGAAAGGTTAAAATAACCTCATGGTTTTGGTTTAAAGGAAAAGGATACTTAAAAGAATACCATAATTCAAATGGTTGGTTCCTAGAACCAACATTATGTTTAAAATAGATGCTGCTGGCTCTCCTCCTCATTGCAGGGACAGGTACAGGAAGCTTGGTGATGACTTGGAATACAAATCAAAAGGGAAGACCATGACATTGACAGTCGGCTTTAGTAGCAGACGGGACAAGAGCAGCATCATGCATCTGGTTACGTTCCGAATTGATTAGGTGAATAATTTGGGGAGTGTTCGGGCATTAGTTTTCTTAGCGTAGATTGTATTAGGTCAGTGACTTTTTATATGCCCGGTTTCGGGGAGCTGATGGGTAGATTGTATTAGATACTCCATGTAATGGTTGAGGTGGACTTTCGGACAATCGATGTTATACTGTGCTTTTTTTTCCTTTGAGGGGTTTTGTCCCAATTGGATTTTCCCCTCGGAGGTTTTTAAAGAGGCAGATATCGTCGGTATTGCTCTTGTCCGAAGTCAAGGATGAGGAAGTCGGTTTGAGAGGCATTGGTGATCTTTGGTTAGTGAGGCAGTTGATGTTTAGCTCAAATATGTACATATTAATTATAATCAATAAAATTTTGCCGTTACCAAAAAAAACTTTCATACTTTCTACCAAAAAATACTATCGAATATATCTCTCCTCAGTCCTCACACACATGTTAAGACGACAAATACAACAAGTATTGAATAATTGAATTTCGATACTAGTATTGCCACGCTATCCAAATACGTATAAATAATCTTTTCTATTTATAAACCTG
>JAYMSL010004291.1:0-11275 GCA_036897195.1 Plantago coronopus | reverse complement strand
CCCACCCGCCACCACCCTCCACAACCCGCCACCATCTTTCTTCCTCCCTCCTCCCTCTTCCTCCCACCCGCCACCATCTTTCTTCCTCCCTCTCCCCTCTTCCTCCCTCTGTTCCCCAAATCGGAGCTGTAAAGCTCCGAAATCGGAGCTCCACCACCCGTCTCTGGTGGCGGACGACCGGAGACGGGATATTTTAATTAAATAAAAATTAATTTTTTATTTAATTAAAAAGTTTTTTTTTTAATTTTTTTTAAGGTTTACCGACGAATAACTTATTCGTCGGTAAACAGATTAAAAAAATAAAAAAAAAACATTATTTTTTATTTAATTAAAAAAGTTAATTTTTCTTTATTTTTTCTAAAGGTTTACCGACGAATAACTATTCGTCGGTAAACTCCTTAGCCGAACTAACGTCTTAGTTCGGCTAAGGAATTTACCGACGAATAGATCTATTCGTCGGTAAATGGCCTCCCGACGAGGCATTTACCGACGAAATTTCTATTCGTCGGTAAATTGAAGCGATTCGTCGGTAATTTATTTACCGACGAATAGATTCGTTTTACCGACGAATAGATTCGTCGGTAATTAGGCAGTTTTTTGTAGTGTAACTTAAAAATCCTATAATTTATAAATACATTTGTCATCTCTAACGAGTAGTTTTAAAGTGAATTGTTTGGTTTAAAGAGAATGTGACAAAAGCGTATAAACTTTTATAATATTATTCAATCATATAAATTGGAAACCAGTCTTATTTGTAGCAATTAAATTTCTTAGCAATTAGAAACCGGAAGGAGTTGGCGATGGAGCCGGAGCATTTTCATGGTGGTCATGAGCATGGTGGCACTTGTGGTGTGGATGATGATGATCATGGTGGCACTTGTGGTGTGAATGATGACCGTGGTGCCCGTGTTGAGAGGGAGCATGATGTGAATAATGATCGTGGTGTCCGTGTGGAGAGGGAGCATGATGTGAATGATGGTTGAATGCATGAAAGGAATTGCTATCTGGATCAATGGTGATTTCATCATTTTCATATTCGATATCAAATGCCAAAACGTCATCTTCACTTTGAATATGGGATGGAC
This sequence comes from Plantago coronopus, assembly GCA_036897195.1. Lineage (NCBI taxonomy): Eukaryota > Viridiplantae > Streptophyta > Magnoliopsida > Lamiales > Plantaginaceae > Plantago > Plantago coronopus. The sequence continues at coordinate 10,190 of JAYMSL010004291.1, read as the reverse complement.
GAACAAGCACGAGGACTCCAATGAGCAACAAAATAGCACTTACTCTAGACATCTTAATACTGTATTGTTTGTATATTTGTGTGATACATGACAAGTCCTTTTATAGTTGAAATACAATGATACAAAATTATATATTTGGTAGGTACCAATACACCCATTACCCATGATTAAACATTTGATTATAATATTGGTCAGTAACATTACTCCTCTGATCCATAATTCGGTGTAGGGTTGACAAGTAAAATTATATCATTTATCTTACACGACCTATTATTCCCATAAAGCCTATAAATCCTAATAAATCAATACCAAAATATCATTCTCATAACTAAACTCCAGTTACTAATTATCAATTACAATAAAATCAATATGTTAGTTTTCTTAACTTAATGTAAATCAGTCACGTATTACATTTATCATAATTCATAACCCACTATCACAACTCTTACACACCTACACAAATGTACCTACTAATTAATCTAACCAATGTCCAGACACTAATTCAGTTAAGCCTCATAACTTTGGTTACAGTTGCAGTCTGCATAACTCATTAGACTTTAACGTCTTTTAACCACCAGACAAACACTCAATAAACCGTAAACTTAATATCAATCACATTTGTTTTTACATCAACTAAACTTCGGAACTATTCGTCAACTAGTAAAAGTCAATCGGTCCTTACTCCTTAGGTTCTATTCAGTTTTGTTAAGTTTAATTTAGTTGAGTTCATGTTCATTCAGTTCGATTCAGTTTAATTCAAGTTTTCATAGTTGAAATTTATATTTCAAATACGTTCATTTCAGTTTTCGATCCATTTATGTATATTCAGTTCCGTTCATAGATTTTCGAGTCGGAGTCAACCGACCATAACCGAACCGCGTTTGCGTGGGAAACAAGTCGACCTTCTTCTTCCACCTAAGCATCTTCCATTGATTTGAAACACCTTCTTCATCTTCTTCATCATCACCTGCAAAAACACCATTTCAATCACAAATTCCATCACCAATTCAACCAAATTCAATTAATCAATCATTTGCTCAATCTCACTGCTGGAAAAAATGCATCAGCAGCATCAAACTGACACCTCCACCTCACCCTATTACCACCACCCATACTATCCTCCTCCGGCCGCCGCCGTCGATCCTCCGCTTTCAACAATTCCGATCCCCTCCACCGCTGCCACTTACGCCTCCGCCCCGCCCTTATCCTTCTCTCCCGCCAATTACACCAATTCGTTCCCCGATCCCAACCCTAACCTTCAATACACCTTCCCTCATTCCTACCAGCCTCCTGTTAGTTACGATCACGCCAATTATGTAGCTCCTGATCACGTTTATAATCCGCAACCGAGCTACGAGTCTCAGTTTTCCAATTCCTATGAGCTTCCGGGATACGGAAGCTCGGGATATGGAAGCTCGCAGGTGAATGGATATGGAGGAGGTGGTGGTGATCAGGAGGGGATTGGTGAGGGTGTTTATAAGTATAATGGTGGTGGGAAGGGGGATGGGAGTGGTGGAGGGAGTGGAGGGGTGATGTTTGATGATTATGGGAGGCCGATTAGTGTGTATGGAGGGAAAGAGCAGAATGGAGCTGCTTCTGCTGCTGGTAGAAGTGATAGTGGTAGAATTGTTAAAGCGGTACCCAAGGGGGACGATTCAGGGGATGTTAGGAGTGGTGTGCAGAAGTTTCGAGTGAAGATTCTGTCTGAAGGGTATGGGCAGACTGACATGGATGTCCTTTGTCAGGTTTGTGGAGCTTCTTTATTGGTTTTCTGTCGAAATGCTCGGACTATGCATTGGTTATTGACTTATTGCTCTTTTGTTTAGTTGTTTTCAAGCTAATTGAGGAAAATGAAAAAAGTTCTGTTATCGTGCATAGTGTAGGATTCGGAGATATGCTACATGTTGTTTAATAATGTGAATTGGTGTATTCATGTATTGCATGTACATTCGCTATGCTGATATTATCCATAGCTTCCTACTTGAGCTAATGGTTTAGTAATGCAGTTTACTCGATTTTAATGTTTTAACATTGGTTGTAGATTGGTCTAGACGGGATTCGGGTTTTGGATCCAGAAACCAGCAGGATGTTGAAAATATACCCACTTGACACGGTTATAAGATGGGAGGTAAGTTATTGTGTAATGAATGTAAGGTTGAATACCTCCTGTCCTCCTCCCTGAGATTTATAAAGATTTACCATTTTCTCATACATTTATTCAGGTGTTAGATTCATATATCTTTGCATTCTGGGCCAAAACTGGAGCTGAACCTGAGCCTAAACGTGTTAGGATGAAATCAAACAGTTACACCACAAATAATATCCTGGACACTGTGACTGCCGCAAGTATACAGGTCGGATTACTTACTCTGCCTTATTATTATATTTCTTCCTTCCGGTGTTGAGCGACCTACTTATCTATCATACAGTAGGTCTAAAAATTTGAATTTCACTGCTCAGATATAGTTACTCTATTTAGTTTCTAACTGTCTGTGCGGAGTAAATCTATATTATACAGGTGCTCACAACCCTTCATTAATGCTTTACTTCATTTTGGGAACATCCTTCCAATTGAATTGACTTTTCTCACTATGGAGAGTTAAAAGGGTAGATTAGATAAGCTTGGGATACAAACGTGCATTCTTTTTTTCTTTCATTCTGATCTAAATGTGATGACTGATGAGGAAGCATCTTGTCTAAGTATTGTTAACTGGCAAACTGCTATATTACCTCAATTAAGCCCGTGTTTTTGTCCAACAACTCGATAAAAGTGAGACTACAAAACCAGCATACAGTTATAAAAGCATTGGATGAATAGTGTTTTTCCGTTCCATCTTACTACCTTTGCTGTTTCTGTCGATCGGATTTTCATCCTGCTCTAAATTCTAAAATATGTCAACCGGCTGAAGTTTGTGAAAAGCAAATTACCTATGAAACTAAATGGGAGCGTATAATAATGTTAACAAAGACTGGATGAGTGTAGCTTAAAGCTGTAACGCTGCATAGACTTTATAAATATGGAGTTTGGAGGTTCTTTTTTTTTATAATTCAAAGGAGGTCTATTGGCTAGAGTAGCATAGGATATAAGTCTGCATTCTGCAGTTCTTAGTTCTCAAACAACATGCTATCTGAGAATAGTGTAACATATGCCCAATCAAATTAGGCACTAGACATAAACATATAGCCCCTCGTTATGTTCATATCTAACTCTATCTGTATATTGTTTTCTTCAAATGAATGCTCTTCTGACTTCATATCTCTTTCTTCGGTGCTTGTAAGCAGTCCAAAGAGATTGGTTCTGATAGTACCGCTTCAGATATACCAAAGGGAGGTGACCAGTCAGTAGAAAGGAAAAGAGGTTTTATAGACTGGAAGAACATAATAAAGCCTATCGATGAGGAGAAAGATCACTGGGTGAGAGTTTAATTGGTCTTGTCATCTTGGATTTGTGTTTTATTTCCCCAAACTATACACCATCCATCATGTGTTCACTGGCTGAACCTGTTCTATATTTCGGTTTTAGGTTCCCGATGAAGCAGTGAACAAGTGTAATGCTTGTAGATCAGATTTTAGCGCGTTCAATCGAAAGGTTAGTGTAGATATCTTACCATCTGGTGCCTGTTATTCAGGGCTATGATAATTCTATTGATTAGTTTGTCTTTTTTGTCTGCACCTTCACCGGCAATTTTATTTTGTTTATGTAATAAGCATCACTGCCGAAACTGTGGGGATATTTTCTGTGACAAGTGCACACAAGGAAGAATCGCTCTAACAGGAGATGAGCATGCCCAACCAGTTCGAGTTTGTGACCAGTGCATGGTATACACTACTATACACCTGATAGTTTGTGTTTATTTTTTTACTTCTGGTCAACTTCGTGAGTTTCCGCAACAACTATATTGCATGCTAGTTTGCATATTCTGAGTTTGCATAATGGTGCTAGTTTCTTATATGCTTTTTTATTCTCCTCTTCAAGATAAATTCATGTAGTTTAGTAACTAATTATGTATTCTCTTCATCCTATCGTCTCCTACTTCCATTTTGTTTCATTTTCGTTCATGTTTTTGTTTTTGTGCAGGCAGAAGTAACTCAAAGATTAAGCAACAACAGCCCACCCTCAAGGATTTCTGGGTTCCAGAGCCATGAGGATCTAGCGAAGAAACTCCAGGTATGCAAAACGCGTCACCAGTAATTTGGACATATAATATGTGGTATGCGAAAGTTGCGACTTCTTGTGGTTTTCCAATTTACCTTTTGTGGATTTGTTAATGCAAAGTTTTGTTTGGTAGCTTTCTATAAGACTTTGATTGTGTATCTTGTGCCTACTACTGCCTAGATCCTGATAACATGGCATCACGCTTTTCAATTTTCTCAGCCCTGAAGATTCATTATGAAGCATAGATTTGCACATTAATTGATCTTCAAATGCATTATCTATGATCCCGAGTATGTAAATGTTTACTGTCCTGAAACCCTATTGCAAAGTTCCTATGTAATGATGATTCTCAATTTCTCACATTTTCAAAATGTGGATTAGAAAGCATTTATCTCCTATCTAATATATCGCTTTAGTATGATCATTTGTTTCCGGAGTGAAGTTTTCTTGACAGTTGGCATTTTTCTGATTTGTTCAATGTTTGGTGCTTTTTGTCACAGGAGGAGATGGACAAAAAGCGCAGAACAGGTAACTTATAGGCATTGCAACATTTTTTGCCTGGTCCATATTATTACTGTTCAAGTGAATTATAGCTAATATCATCAGTATGTGCTGTTTCTCACTGCGCCTTTATAAGCTAAATTAAGTTAAATATTTGCAGGGTCCAAAACTGAATCATCCAACTCCAACACAAGGATGAGAGATGTTGCCTGTCCAACATGCACAGTTCACTTACAGGTCCGATCCAAATTCCAACTGCCACAACCCACCCCCTCCCCAAAAAACCCAAAAAAAAATAAATAAATTAAGAAGAGAAAATAATCTCTCTTGAATACTTCAGGAACTTAATGTGATATTGCATTCCAAGAGGATGGGGTTCTAAAGCTTATTTATTCGGTCTTCATCGTATGAGAAAATTTCTGAAAACTCATGTTGTTCTGTTTACAGGTCGTCGTTCCAGCATATGGTTCGGAAACTATAGAATGCAGTGTGTGCCAGCATCCATTCCTTGTCAATGCTAACTGATACGGAGCTCCACATCTTGCTTTTTAGACGGTTTTACAATTATTTTGCTGTTCATGATTTATGACACAGACTATCTTGAAATGCAGTATACTTCTACAATTCAATTTAGTTCTGAAACCCCATTTGGTGTCAACGCTGTAAATGAGAATCTTACATTAGAATGGGTATATATATAATGGAATGTTTTCTTTACTCACTCTTCTGGTATAAATTTACGTACAATTACACTAGACATCAATTATGGGAATTTCTGAGATGGCTGGTAAAACGAGGATGAAGTATTATGCATCCACTTAACAGGGCACATATGTACGCAATCCGATAAAACGGCTTCATCTTGGCATTCCACAAACACTCAGGGCGAGAAGTAGGCTTGTAAAAGGAGGAAATTAGTTAAAAACAAGTTAAAAACAAGCGGATGCTGGTGCTAGCACCTTTACCCACATTATATTTTACATGCGGCCGCATTGGTGGGCAGGTATTCCTACCCATCACCTTCTTTTCAAAATTGTATTGACAATATTTTCATATTTTTCGAGAGATATAAGTTTACTGAACCAGGAATGAAAATGATATTTATCCATTTTATTATTCAAAAACTTTCATTTGCACATTAATTTTGTCATATTGTTTAAAATGTTAAGGACCACGATGTATAAATAATTTATTTGGAATAATGAACGTAATTCATCCCAATTACTTTGTAGTTGTATCGGTAATTTGTTTCGTTCCTCTAAAGGGACAATGCTATTAGGAGATTACTTCAAATAAATAAGATAATATGAACTTGAATATTATTTTGGAAATATTATGTTGTTTTCTTTTTATCGATGCAAAAGACAATAAACTATGTTACTTACGTGTTTTGAGTGGGTGTAGTATTATTTACCAATTTGGTTCAGGCGTGTAATGCTATTTACCAATATAATTATCAGTTGTTTAATTATGGGTGATGGGTATATTGATACTTACCAATTGTATAACTTTGCAACAATGTAGTCCAACTATAAAAGGGTCTGTCTTGTGTATATTTTCTAAAACAAGTTTATATCACAAAGCTAAACAAAAGAATACAGTATTATGATGTCTCGAGTAAGTTCTTCTTTGTTGGTCCTTGGATTTCTGGTGCTTGTTGCTTCATCACTTATTCAAAGTGCAGAAGACGATATGGCATCTGATTTCGAAAATCAAAATGATGAACTCATTGTTGATTCAGATAGTGATAAATTCTTTGATATGCCCATGCACCATTCACTTCACAATCACAGGTATCACTGCAATCATCCACACCACAACTGCCACCATGGTCATCACCACCGTGAGAAAGCTCCGTCTCCGTCTCAATCTCAATCTCCATCTCCGGCTCCAACTCCATCAGTTTCTAATTACTAAGCAATTTGCTAAAAATAAGATTGTATTCCATTTTCTATGATTGAATAATGTTATAAAAAAAAATTATATATTCCTTTCATATTGTTCTTGACTTCTTGTGTTGCGATTGATGGCTTGATGCCCTTGATTGGTCTAGGGGAAAAAGTAAATCAAACAAATATCGATTTAAATTGCATAAACTAACATGAGTATTATAAAGTCCAGAGCCAGATAAACCATAACGTATTGAAACATGCCCTCATGTTTCAGATGATAAAAACTGTACAAGCTAATGTATTTACACATAATTGACTTATAAAACGTTCAGAGCCCGGTGCCCTCTACTTCTCAAGAAAACAAGTCAACACGTTCCCCAGAATATACTACAAAATTCACCGGTTCTACGCATACTCCTATAGCTACTGTGTCTATGGAAACACGGAATATTATACAGATGGAACGAGGCATTCCACGACTTCCACAAAAGCCGAATCACGTTGTCAAAGGAGTTTGTTTTGAGCAACGGCCTGGCATAGTTCATCCTCATAGAACAGGACTCGGTTGGAGGCTAATGATTTGCATACGGGCTTTGGCAACACGGATGGTACCAAGCTTGGAGCTAATGATGACTCCTGGAAAAGAACAGCTGCAATCTGTCGCATTTCAGTGAACTTTAAGCGAGAGGGTGGTCTGGGACCGTGTCTTGGTGCCTTGGGTGTATGTGGGCTTTTCATCAATAGTTCTTTGCCACTTGCCTTGCTGCAATCATAAGTAGCAGTCAAATAACAAGTTTGCTATAGTTGGAACTTGAAGGCTGAAGCTGCTCAATTTCAGCTTGAAAGATGCTTTCATGAGTTTCATATACACATTTATCTCTTCTGTTGTTTGAAAAGTAGATAGTAAAGTTTTAAACAGTACACACAGGTACTGCAAACACCCTTCTAATTACTAAATGGGGTAATTGAGACACTCACCAAATAAAGGGCCAGTGATCAGTCGGACGTGGAGTCATTGCATTCAGCATCTCCTGCCTGGTTCTGTCTGGGGTTGTGTAGTTGAAGTGGTAATGCCTTGCTACAATAACCTTCAAGAACCAGAAGAGAAATTTTATTACAACTATACTTTGGCATTCACAGTTATAGAGGAAACAAATGAGGTGAGAGGTTAGAGACTCACTGCCTTCCTAATTTTCCTTGAGACATGGAAAACTGCCCTGAGTTGATCGTGGTGCAGGTGGCAAAGTATTTTCACCTATATCATAAAGGTAATAATTCATTGACTAACCCTCAGGATAAAGATAGGAATTGATAAAGGATAAAGAGTTTTTCTAAAAGAGTAGTAGTCTACAGATATCAAGGTTGGGACTTAGGACATGCTCCACCAGGAGTACCATGAAGGGAACTGGCCATGACGTAGGTTGTAAAATTCATTATATCTAGTAATTGTAAAATCCAGAACATTTCAAACCAGGGAATCATCTAATAGTTTTTAGGAGTGGCTCGGTGAAGAATTGCAGCTCCATATAATAGGTGAAAGGAAATCTTGAGCTACCTTCACTGACTAAAAAACATATGGCAATAACACAAACTGGAAATATAACCTAAAGTAGGCATAGAGCAATGTAAACTGACAGAGTTGCAATACCACATATATAAACAAAGTAAATCACAAAGACAGGTAAGACAACGCAAAGGTGAGCCGTACCAGCAGATCATTTGGGAGAGACTCAAGCCTCGACTCAGACTCACTATCATCAGCACGAGGTGTTCTGGGGGTGCAGAGCAACCTATTTTGGTTCCGAGCAAGTAAGCTTCCAAGAGCCAGTTCCCACTCGTCAGCACGAGGCGTTCCAGGAGTGTTCAGTGACTTATGTTGGTTAGCTAGACCAACTACTCCATTTCCAGGAGTAACCTGCCATTGTACAGAACGAGGTGTTCTGGGGGTTATTTGCAGCATATTTTGGTTGATCGAACAAGCTACTCCAGCTTCAGGAGCAGATTCAACCTTCACCGGAGACAAAATCACAGTGCTATTGGTGACACTTGCATCCTGACAAATCTCAACATCCTCAGTTTTACTTTGCTTAGAAGTCAACACAGCAACTCTTTTCCTCCCAAGATCAGTACATGCTTTCGAAGCTGAGGCCTTGCTATACCGAATCTGAGCAAGTGCACCAGGCTTCAAGAACTTACTATTTGCAGTTTTCCTCTTCTTTTGCTTCCCATTTTTCGAATTCCGCTCCGTCGGTGACGTTTTCCCCATTTATTCCAATTGAACAAATAACTTAGCTACTCCAAATAAATATCCTATTTCATCAACCAGGTCAACAATCATAACCTAGCATAGAAAACAACGAAACACAAGATCGATTCACTAACCAATTCAACTCAAACTTGTCTAAGCAGTACTGATAACGACCATTCATTCAAACACACTACACAGCACTGAAATAATTGCTGTCTACATCAACGCAAAAAACATCAGAACGCACAGAAGAAGCTGATCGCTACACAAACATCAGCACTAGGAATCTGTAGCTCAGATCAATACGAAATGACTGCAAACAAATACACAGAAGAAAATTAAATAGGAAAATATGCATCAGTTTAATTGAACAAATAACTTAGCTGCTCCAAACAAATATCCTATTTCATCAATCAGGTAAACAATCATAACCTAGCATAGAAAACAACGAAACACGAGATAGATTCGCTAACCAAATCAACTCAAACGTGTATAATCAGAACTGAAAACGACCATTCACACAAAAACACTTTCCGAATCGGTAAATTAATCAACACCTCCTCCACCTACTAATTGCAACTCATTCCTCCCAAACTTGTACTGCACAGGAATCGAAAATTTCACCTCCTACTTGCACTACTACACAAACATACCACACAGGCACGGAAAATATTGCTATCTACGTCATCGCAAAAGCCAAAAAAGCATAAAAACAGGCAGAAAAAGGTGATCGCTACACAAACATCAGCATTAGGAATCGAAACCGAAGCTCAATCAATACCAAATAACAGCAAATAACTACACAACCAAAAGTGAAAAGGAAAATACGCACCTGCAAATGCAAATGCGAAACCAGGAGCAGATAGATAGGTAGAGAGAGAAAGCTAGAGAGAGAGAGAGGGAGTGGAGGAGAAAGTGAGGGAAATGGAGAGAGGCGGGCTAGGGTTTTGGTGTGGAGAAGAAAGTGAATTTGAAATTTCGATTGCCCGCCAAATATATGGGAACTGTTACTTTAAAAAGAAGAAACTGCAAGAGCAATTGGGCGGAGATATCGCTATCAGGGGACACGTGGAGGAATCTGATAGGGTGGGGTGGTGCCCGTGCAGAGAATCCTATGCGAATTGTACTTGTGCTGCTGTGAGATTTAAAACTTGGTGCACGCCACGGATTGCGGGTGACAGTATTTAATTGTAATTTGGCGTCTCCTCATTTATGTTTCATCACTTATAGTAGTACTATAATTTCACACCATAACATTAAAACAAATATGTATCATTTAATACATTCCGTCCGAAACTCTTAATCTCGTCATCGTGGAGTCTAGTTGTGGTGTTTTCCGGCTAGCTTTTTGGAAGATGTGGTATTTGTATGTCATGGTAGAGAGGCGGTTGAG
>JAYMSL010004290.1:0-11277 GCA_036897195.1 Plantago coronopus | reverse complement strand
TAATACAAGTTTTCAAGGTTTAGTGTTTTTGACGGAACATTCAATCCGTCAGTAATTCCTGACGGACTAATGAAACTGTCAGCAATTCTACAGACAGAAGCTAGTGGAGTAAATTGAGCACAATATTTAAGGAGGTGTTTAATATATACTCCAATATACTCCACTTGGAGTAGTAAATGAAAAGTAAAGTAGTGGGGTTGAATTGTGCTAGTATATTAATATATAATACAAGTGAGGGGGTAGGAGTGTGTGATTTAAAAGTAATAAAAATGTTTTCTTTTTTGGACATGATGCATTTCTGGGCGGACGGTGGGAGTATTTGTTATCACCGACCTCCTTGTCAATCCAGACACATGCTCTTTTAGTACTTACCATAGTCATCGAGATACCTTTCCTCCCTGGCATTTCCATCCCTATTGTACATGTTGCAATTCATAAAGAAAATGTCCCAAACGCTCTCGTTTCGTCCCGAATTCGATATTGTACAGAAATTCCGGAAAAAAACATTTAGTCCCAATCCCGAACCCGAAATCTTCCCGAAACCTGAAGTCCCGTTTTGGTTCGGGATGGGTCGGGATTGATTTTAAATACCCGAATCCCCAAAAACGAATCCCGAACCCGTCCCGCCTGATTCCTACCCCTAGTTGAATATATCTATGAAGGTAAAAGTCAAACCCTAGGAACTTTGATTTAAAACAGAGAACGTAGTTACTAAGAAATGGGTCTGATTGATATTGTGATCGATATTTTGGACTTCGAAGAATTTTTTCATATTACAAGATGAACAGGAATCAAATTTTATTTTTAAAATGAAACCTAAAGGTTATTTGTCTTGGTCGGGTCTCTTTTCTATTCATATTTAAATAAAGCAATTGGGCTAAGTAAACTGATAAGTAAACCAAGTAGTATATAGTTAAATAGAGTTGAGTATGTTAAACTGATGTGGCGTTTGGAAATGGGTTAGGGATATTTGTTTACATATGTAAGAATGCGTAATCATGAGGTAGAATAAATGTAATATTTGGATGGTTGTGATTGGTAAAGATGTTTTTGGAGAATTTAAGAGTTTGTCTGGTCAAAAGAGAAGGTAGAGAGAAAGGACTAGGTAAGATAGTGTGTAAAACTAAAAACCCCAATCCCCTAAAAAAAAAGGATTTAATTTCACTGTCATACAGCCTCAAGCCCACCAAATGATTAAGGCGCCTGTCTTTTTTTCATTACGTTGCAGTACAATTGAGCCTAAATACCAGACAATTTGGCCCAAAACCATATTGTTGGGCCCAAAATCATAGCTGTTTTTGGGCCCAACAATGTGGTTTTGGGCCCAATTGTCTGGTATTTTATGCCCAATCATTTTTAAGTTGCACAATAATATATTGAAATAATTCTATTCACTATTGGAATAGCAATATTAAATAAGACCATATTGAATTATTGGAATCGATTAAATTATTATAAGAAACCGTTACTCGAAAGAAGAGGGATAATGCCAAATACAATTGCTCAAATGAATCTATTGGTAACACCGAGAAGGTGTAACATTATTTATAAAAACAAAGGCGCTATGAGGCTATGTTTAACAAGTTCGTATATGAGAGAACTGGAGTTGAGAGTTTTTCTTCGTTTTTTTTCCTTTAAAGCGGCAAATCGAGGTTCCCCATTTTCCCCGACTAGTGTTGAGAATTTAATTGTTCATCAAGACCTCTGTTTCATATTCCTCTGACATGAAAGTGAATGTGTGGTGTACATCTTGGATATATTTTCAGTCAAAACTTAAATGTTTATATCTAACATAAATTGAGAGTGGTGAGTCGATCTAGAGCACCATCTACTTGTTCACATGTTGTCACTTGTTCTTTTTCCTTTCCTCCTTGTGTCTAAATGCGAGATGACGTTTGATGTTTGGAAACCCACATGTCCGGGGACCGGGGACATCATCGAACAGTGGCGACCTTCTTAATGGTTGTCCTTATCTCTTCCTACGGGGTTAGAGTCGAACACCGACTCGTCAACATTCCCTACGGGGAGTGACATATTACTAGAGGAAATTGCGACCTTGTTTTGTCTCTTAATATTACTGCTATGTTGACATGGGACACGGTGTGAGTTGGGCCTGATAGTGCTTTCAGCTTATGTGTGATTGGAATTTCGAAGTAGTAGTTTGGTTTATATGGCACGAGTTTGTGTTGTGTTTTTCTACGAATGTCGTATAGACGATTTACCACAAACCTTTATGATTTTAGATGATGAGAATACTTGTATCTTGATGTTCCGGATGTTTTCTTTAGATTGAAGATTTATATGTAAGGAGATTGGAAAAAGCTATTACACCCCGTCCCACGAAATATTACCTACTAAGATTAGCGCGCGGTTTAATATATGACATAAAAGTAATGAAATAAATAAAAAATTAGTGACTGATGACACAACATTTGGTCATCTTTTTAGTCATTTTTAACTTCACTTTTGCTTATAAATGTTCTTAAGTTCGTATTGTTTTGATTAGATTAACTCGTTTTCGTGTTTCGTGGTGTTTTCAGGTTTGTTCGTGATTTTGACGGATTCCGGACATAAAAGATGAAATTCCAGCATTATTTGAAAGCAAGAATCCAAGGCATGGAACACGGGCATAACCGGTTGAGTCAAGATCGAAGTTGGTTCCAAAATCCATGAAAAAGATGAATTCGGCATTGCAAAGGCAGAGCAGCGCGCTGAGGGAGTGCCCCACACACTTCCTATTTAAATGAGATATCAACAAAACAGAGGAGTGCGACGCGTGGTGACCCTAGCACGCCGCGCACTCCACTGCTCGGCAGCCACGTGGAAAAGCACAGAACGCGCCATGCACTGGCCTTCGTGCGCCGCGCGTTCCAGATTATATAAAGACCTTTTTTATGTTCATCGATTCCAGTCTTCTCACTCTCGCGTCATCATTGCATCAGCTCATCTCGGAGACGGAATTTGAGTTGAACATGATGTCATTTTTGGGTTTCTTCATCTTGATGTTTTTTCCTTCAAGTACTCTGTTGAATCGATGAACAGTGTACTCTTCTTTCTATTTTACTTCTTTTGATTAGATTAATTTTGTGTTTCAACTTTCAAGGGTTACTTATTGTAACTTGCATTGATATCTGATTTATTGAACTCACCTGTGTTTTTAATTTTGCATGTAAAATTCTGAGCAGTTTGAATGATGAACTGAATAGAGTTGTTGCATTAGGATATACATCTGACTCTTTCAATAGCCTATTGTTTAGGAATATTCTGCCCATTTCAAATACTATGCTAGAGAAAAGTGAGCATGTAATCTGAATTGCCTCTGGTGAGGTGACCTTATGTAAAATAAGTCCTCGATCTTGTACCGTCCTATTATTTGAAGCTTCACTATGTCAGTCAGTCATTGATCTTCCACCTGATCATGTTAATTCTTGATATATCTTACTGAGCTACTGGTTTGGGAAACAAGGTAATGTAGTTACATAATAATTAATTGTAAATTAAAGATCTTGTAGAGCTCATGTTTCCCTTGCATTTGCATTGCATGTGCCAGTAATTTGTGGTTTGTCAAGAAATTCTAGAACATGATGTTCCATTAATTTGCAGGGGCTACTCTTACATCTTTTTTCTAAACTAAAGGGCCTGGCATTTTATCCTCTAACGAGTCATTTGCAGGTTGGATATTATACTTATTGATCAACTAACAACTTGCATTATTCGTATTTAGAAAGATGAAAATTGGATTCAGCTTTTGCAAAAGTAGACACCTGGTCACCAAGAAGCTAAAAAACAAAAATGTAAAAATCCCTATGAGTTTGTGGTACTTCATAATTTTACCAATTGAAGTTTTGATATTGTGTCAATATAAGCTTTTGTCTTGATGGAACATGTAATAATGTAATAAATGAGCTAATGAAGCAGGTGGAGATGCTTACAGTTTGTAGAGTGATTCATGTTCTTTTTTGGTACCACCTCTTAGTTCACCTGGGATAATGTGAGTACAACTGGACAAATAGATTATTACTTCCTCCGTCCCATAATAAGGTTGCATTTAATTTTTGACGTGTAAGTATTATTTAAATAGTAAATATTACATATTTCTCCCAATTCATGTCACATTTGGTTTTACTTTGTCCCATATCATAATTTACATATTTCATATTTAATATCCCGATCAAATAGTTATATTTAAATTTCTGATAGAAGTATAATATTAAATTCAATACAGGTTAACATATGTTCCCTAAAACAAATTCAGGCTTACACGACAAATCATGCCACATTTAATTAGTAATGTATTTATACAGTAACAATTCGTTCATTAAGAGGATATAATCACTTGTGCATGCTTAGACACCTCTTTTTTAAAAAAAAAATAAAAATAAAGAAGAAGTATGTATAATAATGTTTTTCCGTTCCTAAAATGATATCATTTTCCAAGTGATTTCGCTAACGAATATAAGTGAATAAAATACTTATTGTATTTTATTATTTGTAAATATTTCATGACAATTTGGTTTTTTTTTTTAAAAACCGTTCGAAACACGCGTATGCATGGCACTGTTTTTCTAGTATTTTATAATGTTAACCAATCAATAACTTTTTTTTCATTAAATGACCTCTGTTCTTTTAGTAAACATCATCATTCGTTCATCGAACTTACATGCAAGCCAAACAGACATCACATAAGTTAAATTGTTATATTGATAAATATGCTTAGTCTTGCATGCCATCTTCCAGATGAATTTGAACCTTTACAATAGTACATCACAAGAGTTAGGACCACCAATCTCGTGGAACGGAGATTTATCGAAAAACCAATCCCTAAATGCTTCTGCAGGCGTCTGCAACTCAATACATACATAGTAGTATCAATATGACAATCAAAATAAGAACAAATTATATAAAGATATGGATGCAACAAATAAATGTGTAAAATACCTTGTTGCTTAACATTACTTTTTTGCTTGCAAACCAGTCGTCATCAAACTCACTTTGGCAGTGCCTGAAGCAAGAACTAATGAAAGTGCCCCTAGATGGCAAATCTCCTACTCCAGCTAGAATGTTGATGAATTCAGAACTGAATTCTAGAGGAAAGAAAGAGAACCAACGTATCTCATAAACATATGCATAAAAGCATTATTTTAGCTAAAACTTCGAATTAAACGCAACTTGTGACTTGGTGAAATGTACTATTATCGTTTGAGTTCACATAAGTTATTGAAAATATTAATCTTAGCGTCATATTTGAAAATTGGTTGGAAATTGTTTCAGAAGCCATTTGAAAAATATACACACTCTCTCTGTTATAAAACAGTTGTCCACTTTACTTTTCGGTGCTCAAAATAAGGAGATGAGTATGTTGGTCTCTGAGAGTTAGGTAATAGTCTAGAGGGGGATGAATATTCTTTTAAACTTTTCACACAAGTGTATGCAATAAGTTTCCCAAGCTCTCAAATAGAGCTTTATGCCGCAGAAATTTTACTGGCAAGTTGATTGGTTCTCAGTCTAACATGGTATAACAGTAAGAAATATTGATGGTGGTGTTCAATGTATTAGAATTAATTAGTTAGTGGTGGAGCCAATTTTTTACTTATTGGTGTGAAAGTAATAATAAGGTACTGCAAACTTTGTTAAAATGGTAAAGAAATCAAAGTGGACAACTCTGACAAGCCCAAAATGGCAAAAGTGGACAACTGTTTTGAGACGGAGGGGAGCATATCTCGACTCAGAGTGAAAATTTTGAGAAAAGTTACCTTGAATTTTTTGGATTTGAATTTTTGTGCATTTAGTTATGTCATTTTTGCAGCTACTCCAGGCACCGACGGTATCGACTTCCTTAGGAACGAAAATATTACCTATCTGATATAGGAAAATTACATATGATCAGGATCAAACTTACTCATGTAAATTGTGATTGACACTAATTAAGCGAAACAAGCAACAATATATGTATATATAATGTGTGTTGACCTGCCAATAATCCGTGGCAGAATTTAAATTGAAAATCGGTGTCTTAATATCCTGAGCAAAATATTGAGGGAAAAAACACTACAAAGGCACCATGAGAAAACAGATGTGTAAGTGTAAAAAAAAATAATCAGAGAAACATTTCAAGGAAAAGTGTCGGTGCTCTTACCAAGCTTGGCTTCATTTTTGAAGTACAAGACTCACGAAAATGCTTCACCGAACCCTGTAACCAGTTCAATAAACAAATTACAACAACAATAATAATATATAGATAACATGAAATATTCATCTTCACCTTGTCTAAAGCTCCATCGCGGTTGCAAAATGACATATAAATGTAGTATGATGTAATTATGTCAGAGAGAAGGTAATAACGAGAGATTAGTAGGAAATATCTTACATGTATTGTAGCGACATCACTAAAGTATTGCTCAAATGATTGAGCTCCAGTTATATCCTTCCTGATACATCAATTATCGAAGGTGTGGATCTAAATTTGGAGCAAAAACTTATTACGAATGGCATGTATAGAGAAAAGCTTACGCATTAACAAAAAAACCACCATCTGCCAAGCACTTCACTTTGGTAGTCTTGGGAAGTAGAGACGTGAACCTATCACAATTATGATATACTGCCAATCCACCGGCTGAGCACCCAGCTAGAATAGCCTGATGGACAAAATTTTAGCTTTTTGTTAGTTGTAAATATCAACCAGAGCATTTCTCATCGTAAACTTTTAGTGTTGGGCTTTGTTAGTATTTCAAAGAACAACAAGTAAAATAGAACTAGACGCACGTTTTGAGCATTTCCCAATCCTTTCGTTAATAGTTCCTCGACAATAGCGGGTAGGATCCTGGCTCCTCGAAAATGTAAACCAGTGGTCTGATCAATGCAAAACACCATCATTTATTAGATCACTTTGTTTCACTTTCTTGTATGTGCTAGACTAATAAAATAGGAGAGTGACTCACAATATTTACTTCTTCTATGTCACCAGTAAATGATCCCCCATCACAATATGGAATCCTGATCCTATTCCAGTTATAGAATTCTAGAAACCAACATTTATAGCTCGTGACATTCCAATGATTAGACAATGGAAAGAGTAACAAAATATTGGGACCATAGATAGATAAATGACAACTATATTCTAAATAAAAAGCATACCCGGATTAATTTCTTCCAAATTATTCAAAATCCCAGTGAACGGAGCCGTCTTGAAAAGATTGGTCGAGTTACCCAGGTACCATTTGGCTCGGTCAATGCAATCCGTCATATTGTTGCACCATGATCCTCCCTAGAAATTTTAAAAGTTAGATCTTGCAATATATAGTCTGTATGTTGCAACTTGTCACATTGTTGCACCAATTTGTCACATTCTTACATAGTTAAAATAAAGTTTACCTTCCATCAATTTCTATTTTATATATGGCTTATGGTCAATACGTAGCCTAATAACCAAAAAAAAAAAACTCGTCTCACTGTTCACAATGGGCAAAGCTAGTAATTTTGGCCAGCGAAGCCGAATGCACAACTAGACTAACAATTATTATGCATATTGAAATAAGAAAATTTTAGGATAATTTATCAACAAAATTAGGAGATTTTCACTAAATGACATGAAATTGAGTAGATTTGAGAGAAGATAATAATTATTACAGGGAGAAATTTTTAGAACTTGTCAAAATATATAAAATTAAAGATGATTGAGGAGAACTTGTTGAAATAAATTAATTTCAAGGATTTTTAAAAAAAATGAATGGTATTTGAGTAGATATTTTAGGAGAATTTAACAAATAAATGAATTTTAGGAAAATATATTCAAATAAAAAGTATTCGAGGAAATTGGGAACAATTATTGATCATCGCTTTGCCTTTTCAAAAAAAAAAAAAAAAGAAATTATGAGGAGACAGAGAATAAGGAAACATAAAGGACTTGAAACTCGTGTACTTATACCAGGATGGATACATGCCAATCAACCACATAATTTTTTAATTTGTAATACACATTTCTAATAGTAATTAGCACGTAGGGTTGCCCATACATGGCTCCACCCATGATTGTTTAATAAAGAATTGATTTTAGATTGTCACGGCTCAATTACTAAAACTCTCACAACACATCTTTCCTGTAAGAAAAAGTTGTCTTTTCCTAAACTTTGACTTATTGAATCACCAAAACACATATAACATAACTAAAAAACTCATCAAATCTATTGCATAATAACATTGCATTGGAACACATTCATCAATAAGATGTGATAAAAAAACAAACCCCGAGTTTAATTAACCAGTTGTTAATTCCTGTCCCGGATCCCGGATCGAAGTAGTATGCTGGTGGACCCCCATCCAGACAAACTGCGACATAATGTACAACTATAAATTTATGGAGTACGCCATATAGTCATTACGTACAAAAAGAGCACAAAGTTGAAAGTTGGTTTGACAACTTCACCGATCTTTGTTCATTGTTACCTGCTCCTTTCTGCACGGCACTCTCAACATAAGTGATGTTAACATCCAAACATTCTGTTTTCAACACAAGAAGCGTGCAGATAGTAAACAACATCCACACCCAAAAACTCCCATTGAGAGTTCTGCCCATTGTAAACAATGAAGATAATAATTAAAATACAAATTTAAAAAAAAGAATGAATAACATATATACATTTTAAATGTTGAATGATAATAGTATAAAAATAGATAGAATGGGTCAACGTTTCTATCATTTATATACATATGCAAACAACTAGCACAATAAACCAGATTAGATCAAAACAAAATTGTTCGTGGTCCTACACTAAGATGAATGAAGAATGTGAACTTTTTCAAAAATAAAAATGCATATTCATCTAGATGGAATTTATATATATGTACAATTTCAAAGGTTGCCTAACTTTTCTAATGTCTGTTCATCTTGAATGATCGATGAAAACCTTTTTCATATTAAATTGTGTAGAGAATACATAGTTAGAAGATTGTAGGTTTGAAACAAAAATGCCTTAAAAGAGGAGTAGAAAACATACTTCATTGTGTACATTAATTGATTAATGTGTGAATGTTGAAGAAATTATCTTTGTGGTGGCTCATTTTATATACACACCTTGATGTTTGATAGCCATTAATAAACTCAATGATTAATGATGTTTGTTGTTAGTGTACGGTACCGCATGCGCGAAGCCACAAGATCCAACTTTAGTTTTGTTTGTTGACTTTCTCTCACTTTATTTATTGTGATATGCTTTTAACACCATCTCATATTTTTGTATACATCATTATGGTCTTTTATTTATTTATTTCTCTGTATTTCTCATTTTCTCTTGGAAGGATTTCATGATCTAAATCTTGCTATAACATATTTTGCAATTGAAAATACAAATTTTGAATTAATGATTCGTTCATTACAACAAAAGACTTGGATTTGGCAGATTATACTTATTTTGTAAGCTGGTTTATTTTTATGGAAACTACCGAACTTTTCATATGCTTCACATTTCCATAAAAAAATAGTCATGCTGAGGAAGAACAACAAGGAAAGAGAGAGAGCAATGTAGAATTTAAAATATTTTATTCATCTTCTCAAATGATTCAAGAGTTTACAAAGTAGCCATAATTTATAGGCTTTCAAGTAGGAGTGATTTTAGTCATAACTTAAGTATGTAAACTAGTGACTAATTGGAGCCGTGAATACAAGAGTTGAGATTATGAAACAATGCACTTTCACGACTAGAAAAAAGTATATTGTTTGATGTCTTAAAATTGTGACCCTAATTAAATAGGGTCATTATATGTCATATATGTTCACTCTAATTAGTGGATTTGAGTACATTACCTAGTGGTAACCACGACACCAAGTTAGTTAGACCATTACATACATGTAGACCTGGCAAAACGGGCCCGTATCAGAAATCCGAACCTAAATAAAACGATATGGATCCGAATCTGGATCCGGAAAATGACGATTGAACGATCCGAGGATGATCCGATATTCGATCTGTATCGAAATTGATCTGAAGTATTACGATCCGAGAATGTTGATCTTATTTAATTTTACGGTTTGGGAAAGTTGAAATGAGCTGGATTTTGGAGAGGCAGAGTATTTCCTCTGTTTTGCCATGTTTGGTCATCTGTTTTGATAATGTTACTGCTTTGTTGGGACATAAATGGGTGCAAGGGGGATCTTATTACTTATATGGTTGAAGACTGTTTAGGGTGATTGAAGATTACAAATTGGGATGTTGGAGTGAGGTGGCGTCGCAGGTTGGGAGCTGGGTTGAGTGGGTTGTTGGTTTGAGGTGGGGTTACAGATGTGGGCCCTGGAGCTGGGCCGAGTAGGATGGGACTTATTGCTGGAGGAGTCATGGTCGGTATGGAATTATTAGACTACTCGAATTATTATGGGGTGACCATTTTAATTTATTGTTGGGCCTTGTCTTGTTGAGTTGTTGGTTTAGTGAAGGGTTTGTATTATAATTTTTGGTTTTATGGAGGATTGGTTTGAGATTATTTCGCTCTAACCTTTTATTAATCACTCATATCCGATTAATATAAATGGAGTCATTTGTGCTAATCCATTGGGTTTCATGTGGTTTTGGGTGATTGATCCCATCTCGTATTGGTTGAGTTCTTATCAAGGACATTCCCAGTTGATCATTAACTTGGACTCTCCTATCACCAGGGATTGGTTGGGATATCCCCTTGAAAGCTTGTCTAGGAGTGAATTGCCACTCCATACTCCCTAATTCTTGGTCACTCCCCCTTTCTTGGAGTCGGACATACTAGAATATGGGTAGGGACAAGACTTTACTCTTTTAATCCTTGATGATATTAGTCTCTCTTCTCTTGTTGATAATCTTGGTTCAGTAATTGACTTTCAGGGTTGCTCCTTTCATTGAGCAATGGTTTATATTTCGATGAGTTAATCTTATCTTAGTATAAATTAATTTTGCACCTTGAACTGGGGGTGAGCACCTGTTGGGAGTCAATTTCAGTTCTCTTGATGGTTGATAAAGGGTTCTTTTTTCTCACCCTGTTGTGTTATTTGGTTTTGGCAGGCAGGTTGTATCGGTGTTTTCCTTCGGTTCATCTTTGAGGGTTTGGTTTTGTTGGTTTTTGGCTTGTGGTTTCATGTTTGTTGGCGGGCTATGATCTTTTAGGCTTTTGTGGGTTCAATTTGTGGCATTGAGGTTTTGGTTTCACTGGCAGTAATGGTTTTGGGGTTGTGGTCTTGTTCGTATTTTTTTCCAGTCCTTATTTCGGCATTGAGTCTTTCGGTAGGGAGGAATGCTTTATTTATGAAATTCTGGCTTC
>JAYMSL010004289.1:0-11278 GCA_036897195.1 Plantago coronopus | reverse complement strand
CTTTTATTTTTGCTAGGATTAGTTTTGCTATTGCTAGAGGTGTGGGAGCCCAGATTGTTTCTCGGCTGCCCACCAATTTTTTGTAGACCTTTGATTCTTCATTTATTGAGTTCCACTTTATAATAAAAAAAAAGAAAAAAAAATAATAATAATAAGAGATATTCAGTAACGACCCGATCGAACTCATAATCGATCCAGACCGATCCTTTGGACCGGTGCAATTTCACATGACGTATTGACGTGTGCTACTGACATATTTTGTTTTAGAATCACCTAAAAGTACTCATACCATTGAGTTGGGTTGCTACTTATATACCTCTTATCACAGTCGCTCTTAATCAATATGGGGTGCGGGAAATTACATATTCATAGTTTGTTTTCTTTATTTTTGATAAATAGGATTTAGTTTAATGATGGGTTTGGTGTAATAGATTTTCATTAGTACTGTTGCTAGTTAGGATAGATGAAAATGAAAACACAACCCAGCAGTGAGCTGTGAAGTGAAATGAAATTATTATCATTCTCTCTACCTACTTTGATCATTATTAGCAACTACCTCTAACCTCTCTCTTCTTTATCATTAATCCATTTCTTATTATTATTTATTTGTATAATTATTAAAATTATGAATTAATAATTACTATTATTGAAATTATTTATAATTATTGTAAATACTGTATGTGTTTTTGCAGTACAACCCCAATTTTTCAGTTGGCTTTTGATGAACCCGAAGATACTTTTCGTATTTTCCACGATTTAATTAATCGCGTTTATTATGTAATTTCATTATATTTCATACACTCATACTCGGCCTAAACTCTTACTTAACCGAGTGGAGCGGAACCTTAGCTCGTTAATGTAAGTCAAGCTAGGTTGGATGAGCATGGGAAGAGACTTGAGTTCAATTTAATTACCTTATCCAACGAATCAAGATCGATTCTTAAAGTTGAGTCAAACACTCATTAAACCTCGACTCGTAACAATTCTAGTTATAGTTCATAATACAGTGATGGTGTTTACAAAAATATGAGATGGGAAGCGCCCTTCAGTCTATTACCACTTGAGAAATCATAATTATTCATCTCCGCCGAACATCTTGACTGGATTGCAAGCCGAATTAATTATAGGAACGAGGAAGCCAAGACACACTGTCACAAATTGTCAAATCCTTAGAATAAATGAGTTCGATCTCTAGCTCACGTTACTTATTTTATTTTAGTTTTAGTTTTTTTATTACGTGAAACACAATTCTATAATGTTCTTTCCCAAATACTCCCTCCGTCTGTTTCCCAGTTTCCTTTTTTGTAGTCCAATACAAAGCTTCTCATTTCCTTTTTTGGACTGTGGTCCCCAATCTATCCACTCATTTAATTACAACACACCAAAAAGTACTACAACTACTCCACTTACAATATAATATTTGTTTTCCTTATTTTATTGACCAAAACTACAATGGGAAACTTCTCCTTGGACGGAGGGAGTACATTTTTATATTTATAAAATACGTGAAATACCAGCTACACTGATGTTTTAAATTAAAAAACCGATGTTTTTAGTTATGTAATGTTTCTTAATCTCTAGAAAGAGACCGTATCTCAAATTAATTTCCCTAGAAAAAAAGCACCATGATTGTAAATCCTCTATGCTCCATCTCACATCGCCTGGACGGGTATCAATATTAGGTGAGTCTAAATATGAAGCGAGTATTACATATGGTCGGTGAAATCGACGTATACTACAAGTAGAGGTGGAGATTATAAGAATTAAAAATTTTATCGCCACCTGAATATTAAAACCAGCTATGTAGCTCACCAGGACAATCAGGCTAAGATAGCGAACACATATAAGCTACCAACACATGTTTCGCATGACATCTAACAATTTTGCTCGCCACCCTGGCTCAGATAGCGAACAAATATATAACCTAGCAACGCAAGTTTCACATGACATCCAATCCTCGAAAATGCAGGAAAAATGGACATGAAAGGCTGAGACTGCAGTCCTAATTGTTGAAGTTATATCTTATATCTTCTCTTTCAAGCACTAAAAAATCAAAAAAAAAGAGAAAAATAGCTTTCCGGTGAAATGAAATGGTCCAGAGAGTAGAAGGGAAGGAGAGTTACATGTCATACTGAAGACAATGGCACAAGCTTCTTGTTTTATGGTCTATATTGAAGTGAAAAGGACTTAGATACCCACAGGAGGCTGCCAAAATTCAAGAACTACTACACTTGTGGTGGCCTCCTTGCTTGCTTTTAGTTATCTGCATGCATACAACAAACAATTGTTAGTAAGCTGCATTCACCCACTTGCACATTGCCTCCTATCCTCTTGACACCAAGACCAAACAAATTTAATTCCCTTACTTAGTTCACATCATCCTTCGATCTTCATATCTCTTCTCCTGACCCATATGTCTCACTACATGGCCCCCCTTATCCAGAACCATACTCACACAAATATAAGACTATTTTCCATCGCAAACGGTGGCTGTTCCGTAGGTCAGTCCACTCTCATTCGAATACTAAACAAGCAATATAGTTTTACGCTAATAATACAGGTTAAAGTGTGTTACTTACCATGGAGGAGGCATGGAACCACCATCTGGCATCTCAGGATGCTAAGGACACCAGGTGCAGAATTTGAACCTTGCAGTTTCACTGGAACACAACTTAAAGAAGCTAGTTTAGACTGTGGACTTAAGTTCCACTCTTTAACCGTGAACAATATCGCTTTTCGACAAATAACATCTTACGAATGAATAAAATGGCTTACAAACAATGCAATGGATCACCCTTGGGTAATCCGGTATTCCGTTAATTACCATTTCACAATATGAAGTCATTGTGTGTTGAATGTGCTATTTTCTCCTTTTTATAGAAATAAAGGTACATTTTTTGCATATATATGAATAGGATGTGTGATACAAAAACAACAATAGCCTACAGGATAACAGGTACAATGTTCGAGTTTATATATTGCAACGGTCATAACCGGAGAACCAGGATGATGGTTCTTCTTCAACATCATAAGATGGGGCAAATTCTTCACGCCAGTCCTGATCACTAACAGTTCCAAGTTTCTCGGGGACTGCAAGCAACTTTTTCAGCTTTTCAATCTCTTTGTATGCACTTTCAGTTTCTTGCTCCGCAATAAGAACTCGTCTCTGCAAGTTGATTGAGTTAAATGCAACAGAGTTCATATCAAGGTCACACATGAAGGAGATTCAAACACGCCTCAATTATGAAATCGCAAACTAATCATGAATCTAAGTCAACAGATATTCAACAAGTTGCAGTTCAGCTGTTTTGACAAAAAGATGAAGCCAAATTCGCATGCCAGGTTAAGTTATCAATCACTCTGACAATTACAAGACGTGTTGTTTTTTACATGTCAAGTTATCAACTCGTGATCCAGCACAATTCTAGATACAAATTCGCATTTCAGAAGTTATCTTATCTTGAATAAGCTCATGATATTTCTGATCCCCAACATGCAATAATAGTACACAGTAGATCTGGCCAAATTGTACTACTAATGTTATATGCTTTCGTAGGAAAATAAACGAAACTTTTTGGAAGCCATGCATGAGCATATATAACATGCATTCTATTGCAAGGATTACTCACCTCTGCAGCAGCAACAGCTTCTTCTGCTTCTTTAAGCCGCACAAGCAATTCACCAGCAGCCTGAACGGCTTCAGCTGTATCACGAAGCTGAGCCTGAAGCCCTCTATTTTCGTCCCTGAAATATCGTCTCTCCTTTTCTCTTTCTACTCTAAGTGCCGAAATTTCTGCTGCAAGAGCATTAATAAATTTGGATTCAGCACCTCTTACCCCAGCCTTAGATGCTGCTCTCTTGACATCCTCAACTCCATCTTGAATTTTCCTATTTCTATCAAGCATCTGCATGTGTTTCTCTTCCAGATCAGCATATTGTTCGAGCATGCGCGCATGGCTTTCCATTGCCAGCTGCATTACTTCTTTATGCTCCTCAGAACGTTTCTTTTCCAATTCCAATTCCTGCTTTTGCTTTTGAAAAGCAGATCGACTGGATTCAAGTTCAGATCTTAACTCTTCTACCATGGAAATCCACTTACTCTCAGTTTCCGTCCACTGAATCCTCTCCTGTTGGAGTTTCTCCACAGCATTCTCAATTGAATCTCTAGTGGTCGAAGTTGGTGAAGCACTTGGTTCACACGAGGAGGTTAGCTTCAGTAAAGGAATTTGTCCTTTCGTTGCCTTGGCAGAAGAATCCACATAACCTTGCAGTTGACACCTCAAGTCTTGTATTTCTTCCAACAAAACATCCTTCTCACCCAAGTCAAAGAAATTTTGATATCTTTCAAGTTCATCTTGAACTCTTTTTAATTCGATTTTTGTTCTCAAAATATCAGGATGGTTAACATATCTTTGCTGAAGAATCTGTAGAAAGAATATATAAAACATGAGGATGAACTTGACAAATGTTTCACAGTTCCAGTTATAAGATTTAACACATCCAAGAGGTTTACCTTGTGTTCATGAGTTAGTGATATTAATTCATCCTCCATGAAGTCCTCAGTTGGTAAAATTCCATCCATAAGGCTCTCAAGGCGAGAAATTTTGTCTTCGCGCGTTTGACTAATGATGGCATTGCACTCTCTCTCATGTTTGTACTGCTGAACCTGTGTTAAATAATAACACCCAAAATGAATATCATGTCAAGTAAACTAGCACTTCAAAGAATTTGTTTTTGAGTACTCGACAAAACCTACCAATCTATTGAGCTGCATGATCTCGGAGTTCTGTTTGGTACAAATCTCTTCTAATGCCATCTCCCTCCGAATAGCTCCAGCCAAGACCTTTTCCACTGCCTGACAAAATGGTTGAATGGTACATTAGAACACCTGCAGATGAAATGCATATTAAAAAATCACCTGCGACAATGTAACATACTCTGGGAACATGACTGTTGCAATTCTCTTCGGCTGGCAACCCAGAAACAGGTACTAACTGCATATTCTGGACATCAACATCATCTGTAGACTTTTGATCAGAAATTTTAGCGTTGCATTTACTGCACAATGCTTCTTTTATATCTCTGCTCAGCAACTCATCAGTCTGAATTATAGTCTGAACACCGACATCAACTTTAAGAGTCGGTACGATAGTTTTAACTTCAGGCAGAATGCAAGAGAATCTATATGACGACCGCCTCAGCCCCGGATTGAGTCGTTGACTTCCAATAATTTCAAGGCCACGGTGAAGAGTGGCAGATAAATTTTCAGTTGAAGCAAAACGAGATTTGCGATTTGAAATAGAATCAAAACACATGCTATTAGAAGGCTTGGCACTGGATTTTGTAGGTACAGACTCCAACATAGCCTGGGCAGCAGTTACAGTTGATGAGGTCCTAAGACTTTTCCTGCTTTCATTCAGTCTTGGTGAGACACTAGGAGTAGGTGACTTCAAATTATGGGACTCCTTTCTTGGGACAACACTATCACTCGAACCCTCTTCAATTTCCGTGCAATTTGTTGTCTTTTCAGGGGTTTTCTCCAAGTCACCAGTAACTTGCAGCGAGGGACATTGCTCTGCTGTGTTCGTAGATGGATCTTTGGTTGGGGAACGCCCTCCGGCTAAATCACTGCCAGGTGCTAAATCTGAGTTTTTCTCATCCAGTCCATTAGTGACAGTAATATCTTTGAGTTCTGGTTCAAATGCTACATCTTCCATATTAACATCTGTATCCTCATTATCATTTTCGGGTGCACTTTCACATTTGCTATCCTGCATCACATGCATTCCCTCATTCATATCAACTATCTCCATTTCTTCATCACTATCTTCATCAGCATGAGGCAACACCAGGGGACGGTTAAGGCTATATCTTAGGAGGTTCAAACTTCTCCTTGCACTCCACCCATTTGCATAAGCTCCAGTCTGACCTACTTGATTGTCATTGGACTTCACCCGGTGAAGTTCATCTCTTAGCTGTCGAATCACTTCTCTCAACACATTTACATCATCCTGTGTTTCCTCATTAACGACAGCTTTATTCTTGATTGCCTTTGCACGCTGGGCAAATCTTAGGGTACTAAGAGTCTCATTTTTACAGCTGCAAACAACAGATCTCACAATATATTAGTGAGATAAACAGTAACAGAGAGTAGGAGGGTTACAGTGCATAAAGAAAGAAAATATTGAGTTTTTGAAGACACAACACACACTCGCATACATCTAGTTAAATATGCAAACACGCACAGATATATGTACATCTTACTTTGCAGTCACAAGTTAGATGATGTACTTCTTGAAAAGACAAAAACCTGAAAGAGTAGTATTTTTGCTTGCAAAAAAATTGCTATGCTTAAGATCGTGTATATCACCTATTATCGGGTGATATGGCACATATCATGGCCAACTTTGCATTCCCACCTAGTGACTCTTGTAGCAAAAAGGTCAACTTTGAGTCTCTGTATGGGATATGCCTTTGCTTTCCAGTTTGAGAAATTTCTGCCAGAATATTTATCAAGTTCCTGCAAATGTTCAAAGAATATATGAAGCATCAAAAATCTAAGCGAGTAAAACAGAACCCAGAATCCTAAATATAAGATGAATGAAAATTTTAGACACCAACCATGAAGTAAGCTAATATATCATTTTACAAAAGTAAGTGTAGTAACATACGTACACGGACACAATAATGTCAGATGAGCAAATAAACCAAGCAGTAAAAGCATATATTGTATTGACATCAGTTTCATAGTTAGCTATATGCATAAGTTACATATAGTTACATACTTCCAAATGAATATCGTCATACAAAACTTCATAGCACTTTCAAAAAGTAATTGGTCTAGTTTCCGCAATGCACAAGTTAACCAATAAAATAAGCTGTACAATACCAAGCATCACAATTGAAATAGCGATAGTCAGCACCTAGTTGTAACTAACAAACTATATCCAGTTCCAGTATAGTAATGACCTAGACAGCTAGACCATCATTCATAGAATCAGACTGAAAACCATACCCTAGTTGCGAAAGAGAACGGTTAATGTTGCCTGCCTCTTTCAACCGTTCTCCAGCAGCTCCTGTCTGCTTTTGTCTCTCTGATCCAGCAAGGTCAACAAAATTGATTCTACTCATCTTCAAGCAGCTCAAACCATCACTGACTCTCTGTAATAGATGGAAGTAGCCAAGCATATGATTTAGCATTACTCGAAAAAATAGTTAAGTGTGGAACGCCTCCAATGGTGGATATAGACAAAGGGAAAACTGATGAACTCGACTGCCAGTTCACTCAAACATATTAATTAACTTTAAGTGGTTAAACAACCAAAAAAAATTGAAAATAGAAAGCCAGCTATCTAAACTGGAAACAACTAATAGAATTATGGCAACTACCTTGCTGCGAGATTCAATCACACACGTAAAAACACTGTGAGAACGAGAACTCTCGGCATTCACACGTGTAGCACTGGTTCTGCGATTCGATAAACCCTACACAATTATACAACCTTATTAACATTAGAACAGTAGGAAGTCCACAACCTTATTAACATTAGAACAGTATCTTCATTATATTTTAGAAAAGTTAAACATCATGGCCGGGGCATAAAGAATAAAAATCTGCAGGAAATGTGCATATTAAATTCCTCAAATATTGATTGTGCAGCATTGGAAAACACATTTCATGCATCAATATAATATTCAAGGCAACAGGTAGCCACTGGAATCAATTTGATCATTACAAACTATTTAGAGGATACTTAAATTCGTGAATTTTCGGAAATAACATGATGTCTTTTGTTCATAGAATCTGACCTTTATCAAAAGTTGTGAAACATCTTCCATAGAGGAAACACTCTCCTCTCGTAAATTTTCAACATAAACCCCAGTCCTGACGTCTTCCCGTATCTGGAACGAATAATAGCAGGAATGTAAATTACGTTAAACTAAAGTATTAAATTAAGGTCATAAAAGAAAATTTAAATTCATACGGGAAACAGAAAAGATGTCAACGTATGATTATTCACTTGAGTTTGGGGTCTCGGTTTACCTGGAGATTCTTCTGACTTGGTTCCAATAAATCAGTAATTTGTTCATTGTAGATCTGCAATCGTTATCACCATTCATCAAACATTCAAACTGTTCAGAAGAAACACAATAGAGAGCAAATTGCCAACTTGTACTAACACCCTACCTCCAGAAAGGAGCAGCGACACATATACACAAGTTGTCTGTCTGCTTGTTTAACTTGCTCCTGCATAACAAGGACATAGGCAACACACATCAAATTATAATTCATGGAAAAGAGTCCTGGAATAAAGAACAGCTGAAAAGGCAGGAATCTACCTCCTCAATTCGCTCAAAGAGCCTTCGAAATACACGAGGTGCTAGACCTTGCTGGTCTTCCTCCAACAAGGCGTTGGATGCACCCCAGATGGTGTATGTTTTGCCGCTACCTGTCTGATCAATCAAGTCATACACTGTAAATCTCCAGTGTAGTGGATATATGAATCGCTAGCAAGTTCTTATGACACATAATTAAAAATAATAATAACTCACACATGTTGAATGCTAATAATACGTTATATGTTGCTTAATATAGTGTACCTGTCCATATGCAAAGACGGAGCTATTGAAACCAGCAAGGCAATTTTCAACTAATGGCGCACCTATGAGCTCAAAAATATCAATCTGAAACAGATACATTTTTGTGCAAACAAAACGTAATCAATCCCCAGAACATGGATTAACTAGCAAGAATACAAAACAAAACAATAACAGAAAATGTAAAATGATACATCGAACGCGTTTTCTTGCCTGTTTTGATTGGACATCGGCAACAGAGTCAAATGTAAAGGCTTGTCCAGATACTGATAAAGAATTCGATGTCGTTTTTTCAACAATACGTCCTTCTTCTTCATCATCCTTGTTCGGAGGTCTCAAGCGAACAATAACCTAGTTTATACAATGATAGCATCATAAATGAGCTTACTGAGAACATCAAACAACATACATTCTTGACTTCTTGTACTGCAATCTCTTCAACAAGAAGCAATATAATTGTGACTAAAAGTCACTTGAAACAAAATTTATGTGAGGGTTCCTGAAATGTTAAAGGAAGTTCCAAAAGCACGAACAAAACGACAACAGTAAGTTCTCAAATATTTTTTGTTATCGATTAATAATTATATTATAAAGTCCAGAAATGAGTGTTCTAGATACGAGAAACGCACACTGGAGCAATATGATACACAGATGACATATGAAAATGCAAATGACATATCAATGGGCTGATTACATTAGGGGAACCCTTTACATTTCTATCAACAGGATACAACATACCAAGTATAGCTACATTTCGACATGTGATTTCCTTTAGAATAACTTTAATCAGGTGCTGGTGCTTGAAGAAACCTAAATTAGAGCTTTCACATATGACATATCGTGTACTATCGAAAACTGAACTTGTCTCACATTAAGCCAGCTCGAGAAAGTTCATTTCAGCTCAGAAATGATTTGAGGTCAATCCAAAGCTACACTACCACTAAACATCCAAATTAAAGTTTATCCATCCAATTGAATTTAACCGATCAAAACTAACCAATAAGCAACAACAGATGCAATAATCAAATCAAAACAAAGAAACACTACCTTGACTCCAGAATCTACAGCACAACTATCCGAAGACCCGCCGGATTCAACGCTGAGCTTGCGCTTGAGCGGCGGACGAGGAGGAAGGGGACTCTTCACCTTGGAAGACGGTGACGGAGCAACAGAATTCGGATCTGAGTTCTCTTTGGTCGATTTGAGTTTGCGACCGCTAGGGTTTGGGGTGGTTGGTGGCTTGTTCGACTTAGGATTCGCCGGTGAAGCGACGGTTGCTGAATCGTGATTCTCTCGGAGAACGTGACTCTTCGGCATCATGAAATTCTTCATTCTGCTCGGAAGAGAGTTCATTGGAGAAGAAGATGGATTGTTCGATTCAATTGGACAGTGAATGATGAGTGAAGAGAGAGAAAGAGAGGAGAGAGAGTAGCCGTTGTGTAGATGGAGAAAGAGGGAGAAATTTTGAATTGTGTTATTGCTAATTTCGATATTTTTAAATTTTCGGTTTTGGATCTAGTGGTGTAAATTGCAATTGGACCCCCTTTTAAGAAATGGAATGAGCAATTTACTCACTTCTCAAAAATAGTAGTAGTGCCCCTGTGTGGTTAGATTAGATAGTATCTTACACATATGAAGTGTCCGTAGTACCTCCATAGTTACCTGTGTGGTCGAAAATCATATACCCTCATAACGAATAATAGCGTCCTACTAGGACATGTCAAAGGCCCTCACGAACCTATAAACACCTATGACAAAGACACATCAAAAGCCCTCATTGAACAAAGTGTAACGTCCAAAGAGTACAC
This sequence comes from Plantago coronopus, assembly GCA_036897195.1. Taxonomy (NCBI): domain Eukaryota; kingdom Viridiplantae; phylum Streptophyta; class Magnoliopsida; order Lamiales; family Plantaginaceae; genus Plantago; species Plantago coronopus. Next base: position 872 of record JAYMSL010004289.1, on the reverse strand, counting down.
GTTGAATTCCAGCACAGATGGGACCTAATCATAACACCTCGAACAAAGAGAAACGCCTGAAGAGGATGCACAACCCTCGTGAAAAGAGACCTTGGAACATAATTAGGCTTAATCATCTCCGAACAATAATACATTTGAGAAGTACACAGGGGAATGCATCCCATTAATATATGCAAATGTAGTGGTAAAATTCCATATCTCGATCAATCAAGAGTTTAGTTTAAATGCACTTGTTAAGGTTTAATTGGTGATACAGTCAACAAGCTCATTATTAATTAACCCAACTACTAAGGAACCAAATCTTATTTAGGCTAGCTCACTATAGAGCCAGCCTTCATTGGCTAATTAAGCACACTACCGAAGAACCGACCTTCACTAGCGTCGCTCACCAAGGAGGAGAGTTGAGCCTTATTTTATATAGTTCACGGAGGAGTCCAACCTTACTCTCTTGTTTATCCTAGCTCACAAGGAGTCCAAACCTTCTCCCTTGTTTAGATCAATACCAGATAACCTTCATTGGCCTATCTCACCAATGAGTACAACCTTCTTCCATCACCTAGCTCACCAAGGAGTCCCCCTATCCATATTCATGATGAAGATGTAGATCTCCACGAGGACGTATTTGTTGACTTAGACTTGGGGGAGCAGATTCTATTGGGGGGTATGTACGTGTTTTGTTATATAATGAACTAGGATATTAATGTTGTTTTATGTGTTTGGTTGTGTTATCGTTTAACCGCTTAATAGTTTTACATTGCTTTTATTGAATTTGTAAATAAATTTACTAACACGTTTACATGTCAATCTTTTCTTGCAGATGCCGCGACAGAAGAAGCCACGCTACGTCCACCCTAGCAAGCGTGGGGAGGATT
>JAYMSL010004288.1:0-11279 GCA_036897195.1 Plantago coronopus | reverse complement strand
ACTAACTGAGTTACTAAATGCTGGCCAAACATAAAATAACTCATTTAGCTAGTCACTAAATGCTAATTGAGTTTACTAAATCTTGGCCAAACAGGCCGTTACTTTTCAGTTATGGTGAATTGATTTGAGTGGTTCAGATAATTTATTTATTATTTTTAATTATTTTTCATATTAAACTTTAGTTTTCTAAAAAAATCAAAATTTTATATGCGATTCATATCATAAAATAATATTGAATAAAACCATTCAAATAATAAATGATTAATACATGAAATTGAAATGAAAGGAACAAACAATATATAGGGAAACCACCACAATAAAACGAAAGTCAAACTACGCGAAATGAAAATTACAATCACAGTACAATAAAAACCACCATACTAAAAAGAAGAAAAAAAATCTAATCACGTCTACGGAAATTGGCCCAGATGTGTTCAATGAGGTCTTCACTTCGGTGTTCCCGCAATAGACAACTTATTGATTTAATGCAGATAATGATCAGTTGAATTTGGTTGTTGAAATACGGATCCTTCAATTCGGTGTTCGATCAAACATTTCTTGGATTCCATTAACTCCGAGTAATTTCTTGTATGTAATATGATAATTAATGCTATAAGGATTGTTGGGAGACTATAGGGGCATGAGAAGACCGATCCCAAGAAATCTGAGAGAGTAAATACTCACTTTCCACTAAACCATTCACGTAGCTAATATGAAATTGTAATAATAGTTCATGTATTTAAAACATATATAAAATATATTTTTACGACTTCAATTATAAAATTAACAATAAAATGAAGAAAAAATAAGTTAAATGTGGTCTAACATTACAACTAATAAAAATAAAATTAATTTGGTGTCCTAATTAAATTTTCACAATTTGATTTTAGAATAATATGTGGAATAGAGACATTTTAGGAGCCCTAAGATTTTCATACATGATATAAGGATGTCTTAATATTTAGGGAATTAATGATGTAGAAATTTAACTACTGAAATTATACAACTCCGGTATGGGTATACTTGGCAAGACTGATCTAAATCTAAAATCCGAACTTGAGTCCGAACAATGACGGTCGAACGATTCGTAATTCGATCCGAACCGAAACCGATCTGAAGTATGTATGATCCGAAATCCTAACTAATCCGATTCAAAATATATATTAATCTGAAAGAATCAGATCCGAAGTTTATATTAATCCGAAAGAATCCGATCTAATGTAATTCGAATTAAATTTCGTCCGAAAGCATCCGATCCGAAATAAATCTAATATGAAGTGTCTCGAGTTAAATCTAACTGAAATCATTAGACTAGATAAACATGTTCATATTTTTTTGTTTGACTTAGACTAATTCATCTGTCTTTCTCTATTATTCTAGACTTGCTATTTCTTTTAGATAAACATGTACCCACCTAACTTGAATATCTAATTTTTAAAGGCTAGTATGCTCGATTCCTAGTCTTTAGTACGTCACACCATCCAACTTAAAATAGTTATAAACGTGCAAACCTGATTTCTTTATCAATGTATATTCAAATATATCTGGTTCAAAATGATACGACCTACACCCAATTGAACTTTGAGATTGAATAAGTATTATATTTCATACATAACCAGAAGTATCATCATACAAAAAAAACAACTCAAATCCAAATAATCCATATCCGAACTAGACCCGAATCCGGACAACATCTGATCTAAAATATTATAATTCGAACTAGATCCGATCCAAATTCGAATCCGAATTGATCTTATCCGAAATGACTTGATCCGAATAGTATCTGGTCCCAAATCATCCGAATATTATCCAAATCTGTATTGATCCGAAGTATTTTATCCGAATCCGAATAAAATCCGAACAAAGGGTGCTTTGAGTATCCGAATATTATCCAAATCATTCGATCGGAAGTATCCTTTTGTCAGGTCTAGTAAAGGGTGCTATGATAAGCTCAATTGTAGGAAATTTTTTACAAACTCCTCAAAAATAGGATTTGATTTATGTGGGGCCATAATTTGTAGGAGTGTTACAGAGATACGTTGTTTTTTGATATTTTGGAAGATTTGTGATCAAATTTGAGATGAGAGTCTATTTTCCAATTCCTCACATCTAGTACAATTTAATGTAATTATCAAGAGTTATAATAAGTCATCAAACACCTCAATTTGTGAACTGGAATACACCTCAATTGCTTACTTAAGACCATAGTAAGATCCTATCAAGCTTTTAGTGTTGCCAACAATTCCTACACATAGATTTATCTTTCTCCCCTGCCTAAACTTACATGTATATAACCATGTGAGATCCATTTAAATAGTTTCGAGTCAATCTCCATTAAGAAAGTTGGATGCCTGAGGTGTTAGCAATATCTTGTTTGGGTGGAGTGGGGTGCAAAAGAAGAGGAAAGTAGATGTGTCTAATCCAAAGTTCCTAAAAGTGATAAGAAACAAGGCAGTCTTAGATGAAATGATTATGTACAAATCCGTATAAGAGTGACTCAAACAATGGTAAAGTGATCAGCTGTAACACATATGTAATAATCCACTGTCATTTGCATTCATGAATCATGCATGATCCTTGGATTGGAGCAACAATTACTAGCTAGGGGATCAATATATATACTGGCCAATGTGGCCATTGATCCTAGCACCTTCCCATTCCATCATTTTCTCACGTTTTTTAAGAAGAAAAAAGTTCCAGGTAATTAAAAGGAAAAAAATATGATATATAACCAAAGTAGAGGTATTCCGTGAGCTGAGCATTAATAAATACTCGACGATATAGCTAAAACTCGGTTCGGTCAAGCCTTGTTTTGTGCTTATTTACTTAACGAGTGACGAGTCGACCTAACTTAGCGCTTTATAAGACTCGTTATCATTCATTAATTTACTTTTTTTTAAGTGGAAGTCTCATAGGGGATAGTATTTTTTAGATAGATATCGATATTATGCATACAAACATCGGTTATATAAAGTGTTCATTTTAAGTTGAAAAATACATTAAGTTTATCTTTTTACTTAGGTTTCAATATTCTAATATTGTTTCCAAGTTAAAGCTCGAGTTATTGTTATACTCGTATGAGGCAAGTGAAGGCCCAACAGCATAAAACTCGAGACGAGTATCACAATACTCAACTTAATTGTTGGAGTTATAATAAAGATAACCGAGTGGTAAAAGTGTTGGATCGGAGTATCACAAGAGGTTGGGGTTTGAACTCCCGTAGAGGCACATGGTTTTACATATACGCATAATTGGGGTCATAAGGTTGGTATGAACGTATTTAGAATTATGAGATTATAAAGTAACATTGTAGGAGTGAGAACAGAATAATTAGATTTATCATTTACAAAACAATTGCCAATCGTAAAAAATTCTAAACCATCACAACCAATGATGGATCCACAGGGTACTGGCAACAAGTATTGTATCAATTTTTGATTCATAACTTGCAGTAAGGGGCGAAGCTCTTCATGGAAGTCAGGATGAATTTTTGAAATTTGATAAGAGTTCGGTCGTTAAGACTCCAGCTCGACTCACTCGTTAATGTAAATAAGTTGAGTTCGAGTGTCATTCTATGATCGTTGATTTAACGAGCCAAACTCTGTTTTACTTAAAGCTTGTTAATGATCATTAGTTTAATAATTTCATATTTTTTATATTTAATTCTAATAGACAAGCTGACAAGGACATTAAGGTTCGACTTGAGTTCGTTAAGATTCAATATTTTTCAAACGCCTGTTATAACTTATAAGTTACTCGAGTTTGAGTTGGAACTCATTTTTTTACTCATTTGTCTTTGTACACAAGTTCGAGTGGAGTATCACATTGTGTTGGCTCGTTTAAATTACAGTTTTCAAATTGGTACACAATCCAAAACCAGTTTCTAGAAACTTTCTACGTATGCCGTTAGGAAAATGTGAAATTGGACCAATTCGAACAAGTTATGCAGGGTAGGAGAAGTGGGAGATCCGTATTTTGAGATTTGGTGGGTTGACCCAGGTTACAAGTACCGGACTGAAAACCCCAAAACCCGAGACCAGGATAAAAAACCTGAATTTTGTTTTAATGAAGAAATCTTTCTTTCATTTTTTTTTTTTTTTTTTTTTTTTGTTTGAAAATGGAATGAAGAAATGTTTGATAGAATCCCTAATTTAATTTAAATGGGCAGAAAAGATGAAGTAATTGAAGAGAAGGCTGGGGTTGAAGAGTAGCACAGCGTGTTGGCATAGTAGAGGCCGGGATGAGGTAATAGGAGACAGGAAACGAGTACGGGAGCGGAAGAGCGGAAGCGGTGCGAGCGACCAGGAGAAAGGCTCAATTACACTAACAAGGCAACAAAGAGGGCACCAGTTTTCAATTCACCATTGTTACCCTGTTTGGCAATCTACAGATAAGTCCCATCCCATCTACTATATGACAATTCCTTCTCTTTTCTCCCTCCTTTATAACCAAAAACATTATTATTCAAAATTAATATGAAATGAAATAGATGTATGTCTGTCAGTTTGATTTTGACAAGTGATTTTGGCACCTGTCACCGATCAGCTTTTAACATCTGCCCTGCCCTGCCCTGCATTATGATCTTGGAGTCCACCCACGATTCAATTCGATTCCCCTCATAGTTATATATCTTTTCATAACTTGTTCGGTTTTGATTTGATTGTTGTTTGAAATGGTATAACATCCTATAATCTCTCTTCTTGTTACTTTCATAATTCGTCCTCCACGGCTCCACCATTAAGTTTAGGTGCACCTCAAATTTATTCTTTTATACATTTATTGAGCTTCATTGGAGAATTATTTGAGTCCATGTTTAAGTGTTTAACGTTGTTTATATCGTAACCTAAAATTTTAGTAAGTAAAAACGCTCACCAGTAATTTCTAGTATGCTCAGATTGTGACAACGTTCTTAAATTTGTAAGTCGAATTTCGCTTTATACATCAATAGTTAGTGACCATTGTTGATTTTTACCACTGTCGGCACCTACTGTTTTAGTACTTTATGTAACTAAGAATAATTCTATTACAAACAAACACAAAGTCCCCTAAACATGTCTTCACACAAGTTACACATACAAGGACCTTGGGTCTCATCATCACATGTCAATTTGTCAAAAGTTGCTCAACAGAATTTGGCTTCTAGCAAAGTACAGAACAACATTATAATGTCCAATTTATTGATTAATTTGTCATTTAAATGGAATCATTAGGGACGAATGTCCGACTTTGAATCTAGCTAATTAGGATTTAAATACACTTATCTCAAACAAGTGTTAATTTGTTTTATCGTTCATATAGTAAGGTTACGGAAGAATTACAGTAGTTTGTGTTTCATATATGGTGTTGAGATGTTTGTGGAAAACTAGCTAATTGTGATGATGATATATACATGAGTATGAGAAGTTACATTGATCAGATAGTAAGTTGGCGGGATTAACCTTAAGAAATGAGATCAGTGATACGTGGGAATGGGAGGGTGTGGGAGGCATAGTTTACTCAGCCAAGGAGGGGTATCGGGCTTTAGAGTCTAAACCGGGCGGGATTAATGCGGTGTCATTGGCGAAATTGGTTTGGAATAAATTGTGTCCTTCAAAAGTTAATGCATTTGTATGGCGGGTTGTGCTTAATAGGATAGCAACTATGGATAACTTACACAAACGGGGTGTGTTCTTGAGTGTTGATAATCTTATTTTTAAAACTTGTAAGAATGACCCGGAATCTACTTGGCATGTTCTCGTTAAGTGTCCTTTTGCTAATAACGTTTGGGATTTAATGTACCATTGGGTAGATAGGCATGTTGATTTTGGGGATGATTTTCTCTCTTTCTTAGGAACCACGAGAGAGGTAGTCATTCTCATAATAAGATGATTTGGTTCATGTTTTGACATTATACTTTATGGACTCTTTGGATTAATCGTAATGATGTGGTTTATAACACAAAAGTATTATCACTTTGGGAGGTTGTGGAGAAGATTAAAGTGTCGTGTTGATCGTAGGTCTTGGGAAAAAGATTACTAAATGGAAATCATAAGTTTGTGGATTGGTCTCTTCATCCTCTACTTTGTATTTAAAAATAAAATAAAATATAAAATAAATAAAAAATAACTTAAAAAACAAAGAAAAAGGTGTTTTGGCATATGGAGCGAGCTATGGGGCTGTGTGTGTTTGTATGCGCAGGTACTGGGAATACAGGAACGAACAGTAGGCATGGTGTCGAAGCGGGTCGGGGGTGCTTTGTGGCGAATTAAAAAACTATGGCGCAAGTTGTCGAGCATTCTGAAAAAGATTGGTGGTTGGTTTCAGGGAGTGTTTTCGGGCTCTAGTCGTAGCGTAGATTGTATTAGAATCATCTTTTGTAATTAGTCCGGTTGGGTTTGGTTGTGGGGTAGTTTGTATTAGCTCTCAATTTTGTATGGTTGCGGAGGGTTGTGGGCATCCGGTTTTCTGTTGTGCCTTTTTTTTCCTGTGGGGAGTTTTATCCCGATTGGGTTTTCTCTTCGGAGGTTTTTAAGGAAGTAGAGACTATCGGGTCACTCTGCCCATAGCCAGGAGGAGGGAGTCGGGTCGGTGAGGCGTTAACTCTTGTGGGTGCGGCAGTTGATACTTATCTCACGAATGTATAAATCATTTAAGTAATAAAAATCCTCCTTTTGCTGTTAAAAAAAACAAGTTACATTGATCGATCGATGCCCAATCATGATTCATTCACTGCATAGATTATATAATTGTAAATTATTGAAGGCTCTCTGAGATTGACAAGGAGGAATACAGATGAAGCTCAGTTCTTCTTCGATCCACAGTTGAAGAAACAACATGACCCTTCCTGAGATAATGTGGCCGGACTAATTTTCCTTCCGAAACACCCTTGTAAATTGTAATGCTTGGTGGCCTAACCATACATACATCAATGATGCTCTATGTTCTTACTAACCTCCTGAACAGGAGGTGCATATGTGGTGTCCCCAGAAGTTTTTATAAAAATATTTTTATAGGTAATATTTACGACTTTTCAAGCTTTAGTATATTGTATAGCCCTAACCCCGATTCCTGGGTGGCTGGGTCCTACCCAGCTCCTAAACCAAATAAAAATATGTGCAACAGTATAACAACACTTCTACAACATGTAAACACAAGAGAGTACCGTGATGCATAAAGTTTTAATAAAATAACCATAAAATTCGCAAAAAATAGAGCTCCATGGGATTCGATACTACAACACTTGGACACTATCTGATCCTTCACCATAATATGGTTACTTTGTCACCAGAATCTCAGTAATGGTAGAAACTTCAACACCAACCAAATGCAAAAACCTTCGAGCAGGTGACCAACAATCTCTTCCTAATTCGAAACGCAACTACATCATCTCCTCTTGTAGCCATTTTCTTTGAGTGGGGTATGTGCATGTTTGAGTGGAGTAGGAAAATGTTTTTAGAAGATGAAGAGATTAACAACATTGATAAGATTAAGCTAAACTCGTGGCTTTGGTATTTCAATGATTCGCATAAGGATGCAAACGTCAATTTTGGGGAGTGGCTTCGTAATGCTCATGGTTGCATAACGTGATGTTCGAGTGATTGGTTTAGATGGAAAAGTGTGGGTCTGGATTGTGTGCTATGTTGGTTTGGCAGAGAAGAGATTGAAGGTGGGCTGGAGATTGTGACTTATTGTGAGGCTTTGGGGCTACTGAATGCATCCTCCATCTTCTATACGTCTCTTCTAAATTCAACCACATTCAAAGTAATTCAAAGTAAGTTCGGCAAATTCAAAGATTTGAGTACTATATCACAGTATAAGAGAGTGATTTTAAGCTAAACTCGTGGCTTTGGTATTTCAATGATTCGCATAATGATGCAAACGTCAATTTTGGGGTGTGGCTTTGTAATGCTCATGGGTGCTTAACGTGATGTTCGAGTGATTGGTTTAGATGGAAAAGTGTGGGTCTGGATTATGTGCTATGTTGGTTTGGCAGAAAGGAGATTGAAGGTGGGCTGGAGATTGTGACTTATTGTGAGGCTTTGGGGCTACTGAAGTTGTGGGCCTCGTCTTTGGGCCGAGTATATGTGCAAGATGAAGCTGATTTTGTTGGGTTGGAGCTGGCCTCCTTCGTGGACTTGGGTCCATGTTGTTGACCAGCATCTTATATCCTTTTGCTAAGTTAATTTGGGTTTGGTGCCGGCGCCCCTGGTTTAGGCCTACTTTGCCTTAGCCATGGTTTGGTATCTTGGGTATTTCAAGTTGTGATATTGTGCTGTAGTGCATTCGTTTGTGGATTATCTTTGATCTTTTGAGGTTCTTACCTTGGACATCTTCTGTCGTCATTTTTACATAGACTGCCCTAGCACTATGGGTCGACAGGAATCTCCCCTTGGAAGCTTAACTAGGGGTGAATTGCCACTCCGTACCCCCTAACTCTTGACCGGTCCATCCTTCTCGGACTTGGACATACTAGACAACGGGTGGGGTTAAGATTTTACCTCTTTAGCTCTTAGTTAATCCAGATAGGTCTCTTTTCCCTTCTCGGCTTTATAGATTAGATCGGTTAGATCCCCTCATTGGGCAATGGTTTTCTTGGAATTTTATTTTCCGTTGGAAACTAATCCCGCACCTAGAACTGAGGGTGAGCTATCATTTTTCTCTTCTATGGTGTCGGTACGAGGGGTCCTGGGACCTTTTGTGTGTGATCTCTTTATTTTGGTGGCGGGTTCATTTTGACACTACTTAGCTCTTCTCACTGGGCAATGGTTTGCTTTTTTTTTTGAAACGGTAAAAATGGTATATATATATGACAAAATTGTAAAATGTACAAAGGGGTGCATAAGCAATGCACACAATCTAGTTCCAAACCAAAAGCAAAGGATCCACTAAACCGCCAATTTCGCCATCACAAGGAGGGCTCTAAAACGCACCCAAGACCGACCCCAAGAACAGCCGACAACGTTTAGCCGTGAGGTTTGAAAAGTCGTCCTTAAGTGGAATAGAGTTTACCAACCATGATGAAGAAAGACACACGGGCGAGAAAAGGGCAACAAGTGACTACCACTGTCCAAACCAAAGGGACTACCTAAACCTTAACAAACAACTGAGCATGACCAAAGTAATGGTCCAATACCAGAAACCACAATGACTTCGAAATTAAGTCCAATAAGAGGAGAAGCCCAGACCAATCAAAATTGAACCACCCCACACCACACACTACTTCCCGACTGAACCAGTAAGTCATAAAATAAAAATAAAAATAAAAACAGTAGAGGCCTCCAGGTGCACCAATCTTCAGATGAAAGCAGAATAGGACCTGTTCAAAGTAAAATTACTAGGTGCTCAAAACACAAAGCTCACCCCCAATTCTAGGTGCGGGATTAATTTGTTCAAGAAAAATTCCTCAAACAAACCATTGCCCAATGAGAGGAGCTAAGAGCAAAAGACACCAAGTGACCAAGACAAAGAAAAAGATCCTTCAAATCAAACTCTACGAGCATAAGGTACCAATACCTCATAGCTCACCCCTAGTTCTAGGTGCGGGATTAATTTATCCAAGATTAGAATCCGGACAAACCATTGCCCAATAAGAGGAGCTAGGAAATAGAGGCCACTCATGAACAAAAGAGAGAAAAGGAGGGAAAGAACTTGATCACCAATCATATTGAGGAGTAAGATCTTGACCCGCCCCATCGTCTAGTATGTCCAATTTCAAAAGAGCGAAATGGCCAAGAGTTAGGGGGTACGGGGTGGCAATTCACCCCTAGTCAAGCTTCCGTGGGGAAATTCTTGTTATTCACGGTGCTAGAGCCGTCTGTGTTTGGGAAGCAACAAGAGATGTCCTCGGTAAGAACAACCAAACTATGAAAGGGGGCCAAGATCAATCAAGCAAGCACTGTTAGGACCAAAACCCGGGAGCCACAAAGTAGGTGGGCCAAGTCAAAAAATACCAAACGGAACAACAATAAACAAATAACCAACATGAGTACATAGTAAAAGGATATGACTAGATGGGGTCAGTAAGTCAACTACTGACAATTACATCCTTCAACTCCTTCCCTTATCCACACAAAGCATGCTGCATATACCCACTCATCATGCCACTACCGCCCAACCTCTATTGCACACCAACCAAGATACTGCCTCACCAGTCACTATCGGCCCCTGCTCATCACATGCCCCAACCGAACCAACATGTCAACAATTGTCCCCTCTCCTTTAGCTCACATGACACATCCCTGGAAATTGCATATCCAGTGTCCGAAGTTTAATAGCCTTGATCCTTTGCCTTCTTTGCCTCCATTAACTTTCCAATTCCAAGTAGCAAGATTTATTTTATCCAAGACCTTGATCGAGTTAGCATTTCCACCTTTGAATTTAATTTCATTCCGACATTTCCAAATCTCCCATACGATACATTTCCAAATGGAGGCACCAATTAAACGCTTTTCCTTATTGAGATTAGCCACAAATGATACAAAATGAGATGCCACACCATGAACACCGATCCCTTTCCTATCAACCCACTTCTCCACCTCAAACCACACTTCTTGTGCAAACGGGCACTCCCACATCAAATGAATGACACTTTCCTCTGTCCCACCACAAACCTTACAAATGGTCGCCGAATTACTAGATACAACTCTTCTCCTTCTTAAATTATCCATTGTAGGAATACGATTGAGAAGAAGTTTCCAACAAAAAACTTTGATCTTTAAAGGATCAACTCCTTCCCAAATGAGCTCCGGTTTAACTCCAATGGACACCGGTTCCACTGGGATAGATTTATTAAAGACCTCGTATCCATCCTTGGAAGTATAACCATTTGAATTAGGCCCATCCCAAATCCAACAATCCTCCTCCACACTTAGAATTCTAAAATTCTCTACCATGTCTTCCAATTCCAATAGCCGAGCCACTTCTCTATCCAAGAGTGGACGCCTCCAATCCCATACACATGAGTTTCCCACAAGGGAAGAGCAAACACGACGAGCCACTACACACTTCAAATCTATGTCAAGAAGATAAAGGCGAGGGAATTCATCCTTAAGTCGGACCCCCTCCCGGATCCATTCATCAACCCAAAAAAGTGTCTTCTCCCCATTCCCCACTACTCTCTTAACATTATGAATAAAATCATCTCTAGCCCCTACCTTGGTCACAAGGTCCCTGATGACACGAGTTTACGACATGTTATTCGAGTCTCTTTGCCTAGCTTTTATTGCTCTTTGTCCTCGTTTTTAGTGTTTTGTTATACCATATTGTTCGGTTTTACGCGCTATGTGTTTTCGCAGGTGATT